>JBBMEF010000004.1:4984767-5008217 GCA_037832685.1 Sicyos baderoa
GATTTGCAAATATTTTCAAAAAGTTGCTATTTACTCAATTTTTTTATCTTATTGTAATATACATGTAAATTCCCCTATTTTTAATTTATTTACCTCATACTCTTTAACTTAATAGGAAAGACTTGAACATATAATTTCATAGTTATTAAATTATATAGAATTATGTTCATGAAAAGGGTTTTCAAATCTTCTAGTTATTGCATTGTTCAACATTGTAGACAAATTAAGTAGATGTTGATGCAATATGTAAGTCTAGGTTCAATCCTATGGAATTGAAAGTGTAGGATCAAAACTCAATACGATTACCAAGATATTTTGTATTAAAAAAAAAAAGTTTAATCGATTTCAAAAAAATAATAATAATAAATAACCTTTTATCAATTGTTTAGATGTTTTATAATTCACATAAAGTTCTTTAATGTGCGAGAGAGAGTGTTACGAGAGGTTATGAAAACAATTATGTTTTAATAATTCAAATGATTGAGATGCAGCAGCATAAAAATTAAATTCCAATCATCCTAGACTGACTCAAGTAATCAAAAGAATCGAAATGTATAAGGTGATGATTCAATTCATAGTGGTCATCTATCTAAAAATTATTTTTTTACAAATTTCCTTCACATCCAAATGTTATGGATCATGCGGTATGTCCTTCATATTAGCCGAGATGCACAGAAACTGGCCCGAACATTCACGATATAAAAAAAACCAAATTCCATGTACAATAAAATACATAAATAGTAAAGATAAATTTCTAACAGTTATAAAAAAACTATCATCCTTGCCATAATGATAAATAAACACACATTTACAAACGGATTGTATAAAACAACAATAACATAAACACAAACCATAAATTCCCCTGATCAACAACACTTAAATGAGTCAATTCCAAATTCTTTTACTTCTTTTTGAATCCCCATTCACACACTGGTGTTAACTTCTCCTGCTAATTTAGCTTTGGAGGACTCCATAGCAGTGTCATAAGAAGCATGTAATCCAAACAAGAAATAGTAAACCAACAGAACCCCAGTCCAAATCCCAAACCTTTGGAATGAAGCTACGTCGATGGAGCCGAGAAGGAAAAGGTTGATGGCGATGGAGATTGAAGGCAGCCACGGTACGAGAGGCACGCCCCACACGCGAGGCTTTTTGGCCTGAGGGACGAAGAGCCATAGGGCCAGAGTTGAAAGGAACCATATGGGAATGGTCACTGCGAACCCGATCCAACCTCTGCTTAAGCCCCAGTATACGGCAGTTGCTATTGAAGATCCCATGATTAGAAGCAGGCAGATTATGAGCTTGTTTCTGTCCGATGGCGTCGTCTCGCCGCTTGCATAGTAGCGTCGGACGATGAGGGCAATGGCTACCAGCATGAAGATGAAGAGGGTGGAGATGGAGAGGAGGTTTGAGAGGACTCCGAGGCTTGTGAAGAAGGCGATTACTGCCGTCGCGGCGAGCATTGTTGCTGTTGCGTTCACTGGAGTACCTGTTGAAGAAATTTCAGTACTTTTTTTTAGAACAGGAAATTTCAGTACTTATTTGTAGAGAATAGTTGTAAAAAACTGGTTTCCCAATGGAGAAGAATCGTCTGTAAACAGATTTACACTTTAAAAGATTGGTGAGGAAAGTACTTTTCATATAGTAAACCCTTTAATCTTCCTTGAACTATTAATGTTGCAGCTAAACAGTTGCTTGCTAATCACTAAACTAAAGTATCAAAAAACTAATGAGACTCTTAAACGAAGTCATGGACTCAAGTATCCAATATTTCACCTACATTTTAGATGTGTAGTAAATAGAATGAAGTAAATAATAGCAATCTAATATAAAACTTTAATGATAAAAGATTAAATCGAGATAAAATTAAATCAAAGAGAACGTAATTAATAAAATAAAATAAATAACCGATAAGAAAGCTGAGACATGTAGTCAGTTTCCTTGAAGTTGATTCACCGTCTCCTTCCAACGTGTTTAGAGAATGAATAGGTGACAACCTCTCATGATACAACAACTTCGTCTTTAATCCATAGCATAAGGATTGAAGACATGCGAACTCAAAACCGTGAAGAACTCTATCACCAGAGAAGATTTGGAAGATTTTTCTTTTTGTTGTGTTTTCATTGTGTTTTAGAATGAAGAATACATGGTGGTTTTATAGCCAAAAAACCAAGGAACGTTTCGAAATAATAATGGGAGGAAAGTGTAACATTTTCGGTTTCAAAATAATAATGGGAAGAAATAATGAGAATAAAATTGTAATGTTTACGGTTTCAAAAGAAAACTGTAGCAGTTACATTTTCAAAAGAAAAATTAAATTTGCATTTTACCAACATGATCCTCTTAACTATGTTTAGACCATCAAGAATCATTCTTCCCATAATCTCATTTACTGATAATCATTTTTTATTCTCTTCATAACTATTTTTCATTCTTTCTACACTCCCTATTTTATTCTTCTCATAACCATTCTCTTTACCTCAAACATAGGTAACGGTTCTCACAATAATTATTCTATTTACCTCTAACACAGATAGTCATTTTCCTTTATATTCTCCCCCGATTCTCATCCTCCACGTAACCATTCTCATTCTCTTTACCCCAAACATTTTATTAGGACAGTGCCGAAGGGGCTAAACATCTTTTTTGTTTTATATTCATGAGTATCCGAACAAATTTACGCACACCTCGACTATTTTTACGAGTCAACTATTTGACTCTACTATCTTTGATTGTTAAAGAAAATTATGGATAGTTAATTCTTAGAGAGGTAGGTGACTCCATAGATTGAACTAATTACCTCTACCTTCACAAAGTCTATATATAACTATTAGACCAATTTATGATGGTTGATTTTAGAGATCTCTTAGTAAGCTTCGGAGCACTTCAACCCTAAAAAATATTCGGACATCCAAAACTGTCTCAAAGCATTTAATGTTAACTATGTCAAATAAGTTTCTAGATTATAAATGGTGTCTCCTAAGTAATTAAAAAGTTAAAGAAGACATGTTAGCCAATTTTCAAATATCAAACACTAATAAAAGTTGGAATCTGCAGAGCAATCCAAACATAAATAAAATTGTTAGCAACCATACCAGTCTTTTCATTGACTTTGGCGAACCATGGTGAGATCATGTGAGTCCGAGCAATGTGCGTGAGATAGCGCGCCTGCCCAACGGCACCAACCAACAACACAGTGGTCATGCCTTTAATAGCACCAGCAGCAACAATGTATTTAGCCCAACCCCATCCAACGGCCTCAAAAGCCACAGAAAATGGTGCATCCTCATCAATCTGCTTGTACGGCTGCATCAAACACAACGTAACCGCAAGAATGCAATATGCTAATGTGGTGATAACCATGGACCCAACAAGACCAATGGGGATATCTTTAGCAGGATTTTTAGTTTCCTCGGCCATCGTGGATACAGCATCGAATCCGACATAAGCAAAGAATAAAACGGCAGAAGCAACGAAGATACCGCGAGGGCCGTAGGGGGCAAATGGAGTGAAGTTTTTGGGGTTGGCTTTGGTGAGGCCAGCAATGATGATGAAGACTATGACGACAATGTGGAAAATGGAGGCAATGTAGTTGAGGCGGGAGGAGCCTTTGGTGCTGGCCACTGCAAAGATGCAAATGACGATGATGACGAAGATGGCGATCGGGTCGAGCTGGTTGTAATCTTCGGGGAAAGATGAGGCGTGAATGCGAAAATCATTAGGATGGTGGTTGCAGAGAGTGGCAAAGTAGGATGTCCATGAACGGGCTACGGCAGCGCCGCCAATTACATATTCGAGGAGGATGTTTCCGGCAGCAATGAATGCCACAAAGTCTCCTAGTTCTACCCTTAGGTAGGCGAATGATCCACCTGAAAAGAAGAATATGTAATAATTATTAACAAATGATAATTAAATTGTGAAAAGGAAAACACAACGGTGATTTTGAAAAACAGAACTAATATACAAACAAAAAAAAATAAAGAAAAAAGAGTTGAATAATTGTTAAACGGTTAAAATAACAATGTGAGTCACTTTACTATTGATTAATAAATCGATATAGTAGTTAAGATAGCCTTGAAAACTAAGTGGTTATATCTTCAATTGAGGTTGGTCAAAGACTCAAATACATATAAATTAATTTCCTACTAAATTTGTAGACAACTAATATTATACACTGTTATTTCATGACAATAATCTGAGTAAGTATATACTATCCCAAACACACATATATAAAAAAAAAAAGTAGGAAAATGTATTGGATAGTCTCTTCTAGTTCTGACAGTTTTTACACATGTGGACACCTAAACTATTTGCATCATTGATCATTTATATGTTTGTTATGAAAACGAAAATCAACCAACTCATCAAAAATATAAGCAAAAACGGTAAAAGAAGAACACATAAATTTACGTGGTTCACTAACGGTGTGTTAGATATCCACGAGCATAAAAAGAAGCACAATATTAAGGAGACAGAAAAATACATAATGAATACCATGCTCTAGGGTATAAATCGAGTTTATATAGTGTACTCTCGTAAAATTCTATTAATAGCAATGAAGATGTTTGTCTTTTCTTATAATTAAAAGATATATCCCTTATTTAATCAATGTAAGATTATTACACCATCAATTGAACTCATCATGGAATTTTCAAAACGATAAGATCAAGACAAGTTGACTAAAACTAAATTCGCCGAACTTTGGCCATCATGTTCATTTGAAAATTAAACAAAAATAATAAAAAGAAATCGGTACCATTGACCGTAGAAACTAGAAAGGGTGCTTTGGAGTCAACGAGTCGACTAGTTCTAATATGAACCCACCAATAAATTAATAAAAATAAAGACGAAATGAAGACAGCTATGTCATTCAGTTCCCATCATATTCCCACATTAATTCAACCGGTTGTTTCAAATAATCAAACTTTGACTATTCTGTAATAATGGACTAAATTAATTATCAATCATATAATAGTACTCAAAGATAAGTTAAATAAACATATAATTAATTATGATTTACGGAAAAAAAATTGTTTTAAAGAATAAAACTATTCTTGAAAAAAAATAGAAAGAAATCATTCTTATATTCAATTTAGTTGTAAATTAGATAAGCACGTGTGGATAGAAAAATTATGTGAACTCGATACGAATTTTTTTATTTGAACTCGATAGCAATTATTGGATATTCGAATCCTAAGAGCTCTGGCTTGGGAATATATATATATATATATATATATAAAACTAACTATATAATGAATAGATAAAAACAAATATTTATGAGAAATGGTAGGTTTTAATAGTTATGAAATAAAAGTAAAACAAAATTATTTAAGTCAAATTTGATAATTATTTTGTTTTTTGTTTTTTTTATTATTAATTTTTTTAAAATAAATTTATTTGATAACCAATTTTTATTTTTAAAATTTCAAAAATATTGAATAAATATTGAATAAATTATAAAAACTAAACAAAAATAAATTTTAAAAACAATTTTTTGTTTATGTTTAAAAAAAAAACATAAAAAACTAACCAAATAAAATGAAATGTGATGTTTGAAAACAAAAAATAATTATCAAACATGTTTTTTTATTTTAAATTTTAAAAACAAAAAATTAAAATCTATTATTAAATATATATTGTTTTTGTTTTTCAAAACAAAAATAAAAAACAAAATCAAACAGAGTTTTAACCGTTGATGATATAAAACTGTACTAATTCAATGACAGCATAAAGAAATGACACAATAAAAGTTTTTTTTAATAAATTTAAAAAATACGATCCATCCATTCTTTTATGTGGTAAATTATAAATATTTGATTAAAATATTGAAATCGAATTCAAATATTGTTGTAAATATAATGATTAAAAAGAGATACTTGGGTACTCAAAAAAAAAAAAAAAAGGAGATACTTAGAATATTTATTAAATAAAATAAAAACAAAACTATTTTAAACATTTTTTAAAAAATTTCGTGAATAATAAAGAATAAAAATATTGTATGAGTATCAAAATTAAGAAAAAATTCAAAATTAAACTCTCATTCAAATCCATAAAACTGATAAGTTTGATAAAATTAAATTAATTGAATATGATAAAAATTAAAATATTTTGATCGGTTTAAATATTTTTTAAAAGTTACTCTAATTAAAACAAAGAAGCTATAATTTCTAATCAAAATTTGTAAGTCACTAATTTATAACAATTGGAGGTACCATATTTGATCAACTATTATGGCTCATTTTTGCCTTTAAAACAAAACTCAATCAAGAGGACAAAATATTATTTCAATTAAAAAAATTAAACGAGGTTCAGATTATATTAAAAAATTGCCATTGACATTAATATTTTATTCCATTTATTTATATTATGAAACTGATACTGATAGGATATGATGAGTGAGAACGTACCGGCAGCCGGGATCTCGACAGCAAACTCAGTGTAACAGAAGACGGAAAGCATGGCGGAGATGCCGGAGACGACGTAGGACAAGACGACGGCGGGGCCGGCGTGATTCTTAGTCTCCAGACCGGTGAGGACGAATATACCGGCGCCGATGACGGCGCCGATGCCGAACCACATAAGGTCCCACCACGTGAGGCTCTTCTTCATCTCGTGCTGGCTGCGAGCCTTCATCTCGACGAGTTCGGTGTGCTCCGCGGACCGGGCCGTGAGCCGGTTCAAGAGCCGGGCCGGCGTCGCCTTCAACGCTTTTGAGTAGTTTCCCCAACTCTGAAACGACTCCTCGGGAAGAAAATCTCCCTTCGAACAACCACAGGATCTTCTCCTGATCCCTTCACCACCGCCGGCATCGCCGTTCGATTGCCCCATTCTGATTTCAGACTGAAACAAAAAGAATCAGAAAATGAAATTCTCCTAAATCGAGAGATGAACAAGTAATCGATTAGCATTTATTTGAAGTTAAACGATCAAAATTATGAAGCATTTAAACCTAATCAAAATGAAATTCATATTTGCACAGAATCCAAATCAGAAAAAACTAAAGAAACCGAAGTGAGATTAAAACCTAATCAAAATGAAATTGAAGCCTACAAATAACAGAATAGGGAAAAAGATCACGCAAAACGTATGAAGCATTTACGTCGCCGGAATCTACGGAAATACTAAGTTCCTCACCGTGAAACACAGCAAAACCGAAGTGAAATTTAAACCTACAAATAACAGAAAAGGAAAAATAAATAAATCACACAAAACGTGTGGAGCTTTTACGTCGCCGGAAACTACAGAAATACAAATTTCCTCACCGTGAAACAGAGCAAAACCGAAGTGAAATTTATACCAAATCTAAATGAAATTTAAACCTACAAACAGGAAGAAAAAAAACCACGCAAAACGTATGGAGCATTGACGTCGCCGGAAACTACAGAAATACAAATTTCCTCACCGTGAAACGCAGCAAAAAAATTAAACTAATGTCGAAACAGAGACTATTCAAATCCAACGAAAAAGCGAAAAATAGTATACAATACGATTCAACTCAGAGAATCACTATTTCGTGCAAAAACAAAGCAAAAACCGCCATAACTAGATCACAGAACTCCAAATTTTCAAATATCAAACGAAATAAAAGGTATAACTCCACAGATTAAGAGAGAGAGAGAGAGAGAGGTGAAAACTGACCGTAGTTCGGCGAGAGGAGAGAGAACTCAGGCGATCGGAATCTGGACGGAGAAGAGAGAGTCCTTAAGGTATGGCGGGAAAAGAAGAAGAGAGGAGAAGGGAGCTATAAAGGAAGAAGACTGGAAAAAGGTAACAGACGACCGACGATAGCCAGTGAGCTTTGATGGTTATGACAGCGAACTGACATCTGGAGGTTAATTGAGCGGTCAGATTCGTGGTATCAAGCTGTGGTTTCTAAATTTAAACATCTCATTAAGGAAGAAATTAGCGAAGATTCAAGTTTTAATCCAACGGCTAAAGAATACGACAGGTCGTAACTTCCAATCAGTCCGATATTCAGAATCGTGGTTTTATTCGAATTAAATCTGAATTTGACAAAATTTTCAACTCCCAGCTGTTTCATTCAATTTTTTTGATACAAAAATAATTGGAGGAGGGGATTCGAACCTGTAATCTCAAGATTACTAGGTCGTACAATATATCAATAGAGTTATGCTACTTTTGACTGTTTCATTCAATTTTTGGTTGGTAATTTTGGGGGCGCTACCAAGAATAAGAGGAAGAAAGAAATGGGGATGATTCCCCTGTTTGGGCCACCGGGAATCATTACCCCGTAATCACATCTTCCAAAAATCATTTTTTTCACTCTCATTTTAACTACTTTTTATTCTCTCTCCAACTATTTTTCATATATCATATTACTATTTTTTACTTACACACCATACATTATTTTATTTTGTTTATAATCATTACCTTTAGACCTTGTTTGGTTTGTCGGTTGAGATTCAATTCCCCGTAATCCATTACTGTAATCAAATTCCTCGAAATCCATTACCGTAATCAAATTCCCCGAAATCTTGATTATGGTGTTTGGTTGTTGTATTGATAACCAAAAATGAAAAGAATGTTGTTTCGAATCATTATGAATTCTCGGAATTAAATTCCTTAGAATCTTTATATTTACCAAACAACTGATTCCAAATTCACGGATTCTTAATCCAAACTCTAGATTCCAAACGGCAAACCAAAGACGATCTTATTTCAAACATAAATAATTATTCCCCATAATCATTACCTTTACCCTAAACACAAATAATCATTCATTACATAATTATTCCCTTCTCTATTCTCTTCCTCATTACCATTCTTCCCTTAATTATTATCATTCATTTTGCCCCAAACACCTCTTTAAGTTTTTTTTTTTTAAGAATCGATTCTCTTAGATCATTTTTTATTTCTTTTTAATTCATACATGTATTTTGATGTGTTGAACGATTGTTTCATGTCTCTAAGAGGTGGTACAATAATCGAGAACTTGAAATTTGAAAATATTCCTTGAAATATACCTATAATATTAATTTGTAGATATTATTATAAAAAAAAATTAAAAAATAAACTCTTGTTTTTCAGAAAAAAAAAAAAGAAAGTTGCAATGCGTTAACATAAGATTGGGTTTTGTGTTAATTTGAGAAAGGAAATTTAATTGTTTGAATTAAAATGTTCAATAACGTGTACAAATGAACAAAGATTGCAAACTTCGAGACCGAACTAAAAACAGTAAGCAAGTAAATGAGAAAATTGACAAGGGACGAAAAAAAACGTAACGTTTGTTACATATCTTTTTAGTACAGTTGAGATAGATTACAAATTCTGATTAGGGATCGAACATTTAATGTTGGTGTTGAACTGATTTACAATCAAATAATAAAATTATTGTGTCACTAACTCGTATGGTTGTGTGTTTACATGTTAAAATAAAGTAAAATTATGAAGTAATTTGGATATATTTAAGAGAATTCATACCGTATAGCAACTTTAGGACCATCTACTAGAATTATAACACATTTTAATCAAAAATTGGTTTATAGCAAAATTTTCGGAGTGATTGAACTCAATCAGCAATATTTGATTGTATTCAATCAGTTTGTTAAGTGATTGAGCTCATTAATCAATTACTAGTAATTGAACTCAATCACTTGATTACTTTCAGTTTTGTGCTATAGCTACAATTATTTTCAATTTTGTGCGTAATTTTTTAACTCATTTTTGTTATGCATGAAAAAACCCCTATATTTAATCCACATCTTTTTATTATCATTTTTAAATAAATCTTGAGAAAAAAAAAACAACCATTCTCAATTCGGGAATTTATGGAATATAATTGTAATTGAAAATAACATATGTGGTAAAAAAAGTCTACGTGCAAGTAATAAGCAACTTCTATGACTTTTTATTATTTTATTTTTTATTTATAGATGTCTGGTTTAACTTACATGCTAACCCAAAAATTCAGTATATTTGAATGTGAAAGAAATCTCAAAAATCAAATATCAGAAAAGTGAAAAAAGGAAAGGAACCAAAAGTATAAATTTTTAGGAGATGAATGCATTAGTTAGAAAAAAGTTATGGAAAAATGAGGTTTAAAAAAAATGGAAGATTGATGAAAGCGTTGGTCTTTGGAAGTCAAAGAAAAACAACAAAGAAAAAGATATGTATAGACTAATAAAAAAATTAAAAAAAGGCAATTTTTGTTTTCAAATGTAAGTAATTAGTTTCAATTATATCTTTGATTTATTTGTTTGTATTTTTCCCTTCAATTTCGCCATTTGTCATCTACACAATATACTCGTTGGAATAAAAAAATCCTCCGAATATTATATTGTTGTTTATTGTTTGAGTTCAAACCATAGTTTGGAGATGACACTCGTGCTCACAATATCTTAAATTTGAAAATATATTGAGGTTGGTAAATTACTATTTTTCTCGATAAATATTATTATTTCTATGAAGCAACATGATTTTAAATCATGTTCAAAATTTCAGTCATGTTACTTTATTCATTTTATATATATTACCTCATCATTTTATTTACGAAGTAGCTAAAAATGATTATAATAATTTAAGAGATCGACAATATTAACAATAAGATACAAGTCACTAGTTACAACAAGAATATATTTAATTAAGAAGTTTTAAGTCTTTCCACCTCTAATATTATAGCATTTTTAGAAATACACGACTTAATTTGCAAACACTTTTATCAATATAATTGAAAGAAAATTAAAATTTAGTCACTATCATTTTTTAAATTGCAAAAAGGTTAAGGTACAATATAGTAAATCAATACACATTCCCAAATTCATGGTTATAAAATTGATATTTTTCTAGTCATTTTCATTTTTTAAATTATAATTGAATTAGTTTGTAATGTAATGCTATTGGACACCTTAAACCATTATTTTCAAAATAAATTTCAAAGAAAAGAATAACTATGTAAAAAAGAAAGGTATATATGAAATAGAGCAATAAACTTAAAGAAAAAAAAATGGTATAATTAAATGAATTTCAATGAATAATACCAAAAAGTCTAATCAAAGTTGAATTGCACCCTATATTGGCTGTTTGAATACAAAATTTCTCAGACTAATATGGTAATAAAAAACAGAAAAAGAACTCTGTGATGGATAGTACAAAGAATGATTGTGATCTAAAATACTACAAGAATTTATAGGAATAAAAAAAATGTAAAAAATGGAATGTCAATATGAACAGCAATCAAGGAAGGAACACTGCAGGACGCAGGGAACTGAAAATCTACGTGTACAACGTTACGACGTCTCTGCGGTATCCTCTTACGATCAAGATCCTAGGCACATTCTCAACCAACAAATCCAAGTACTCCATAAAGAAGTATGCAGGATGATTGACAGGAGGTGGCGGGAGGCTTACGAGCACGACCGAAGCCATCCTCGAGTGTCTAAGAATAGTCGAGTTCAATTTGAGAGTTGTATCTAAAAACTTCTCAATCTGCTTCTCATTCACAATGACTGGCTTCCCATCAGCCATCAGTGTGGTTCCCCTGCTCTCAGCTGTTGCCTTTATTTCACCTAAATAACTAGCTATCCTCCCTTGAGCAGCTGTGAATGCTTCCATTGATTCGTCTTGTTTCCCGCCCTCCACTTGCGTGTCCCATGATTTTATCGTTATAACGATCACCTCAGCTTGCATTCGAAGATCATACAAAAACTTTTTGACATCAGCTTTGAGGCCCTCGGCGTCGGACTCCTCCTCGGCAATGCAGAACACCTGAATCTTACAGCTTTCAAAGCTCTCTTTTGTAAGGAGAAGCTGAGAGAGGAGAAGCATAAGACCACCATCCCTCACAATCCAATACAAGTCTATAGTTCCATACTGCCTTTGGAATTCATTAGGCCATTCATCCAGACCCTTAACAATGACAACAGCCTTGTTAGCATCAATGCAGTCATTGATTATTCCAACAAAAGTATCCGGAATCTCGGTTAGATTTTCGCGTCGCCATATTTCTGGGTATCGCATGACTATAATATTCGGCTTGAGATTTCCAAGACCCATCGTCTGAACAATCCCTCTGAAACCTTCAAACATTGTTGGAGCCACAACAATCTCAGCCACACCTTCGCAACGCTTGTAATCGATATATGCAGCAAGCTGCTTGCAGGCAGCTTTGGAATCTTCAACACGTTCATGATAATCTCCATCTAGTATGGACACAAATATTGACATTCCACGCCCTTTTTTCTTCATGCAGTTTGCAAAGTCTGCAAGTTTAGGGTGACATGGTACATTTTCTGGTAGCTTCCCCCATGGCCGGCAAAATACCAAGGGTATGGGATACCAATTCTTTGGGTGAACCTGGCTCGCTGTAATTTTAATATTTTTCTATATTAACAACAGTATCAAACATCTATACAACAGTACATTAACTCATATGTAAGCAAAATATAGGGAACAAGTCACCACAGCCAATTATAAACCTCCGATAAACAAGCATTATGGGTTCCTGAGAGTTTGGAAATATGACACAACGGAAAGCCAAATTCTAGGAGTTTCGAACATGATTGGTCAGAAAAATTCCTCGGCCAAGATATAGTTAAGTCGCCGTATTTAAACTAGGTACTAAGCTCTATATACAAATGAAAGCATAAAAAAAACATACAAAGCATTCAGGTTACTTCCCATTTTTTTTTTTTAATCCGCGAGTATTCGGGTCAGTTTACGCTTTGTTCTCACAAGACATACCACTTGACCCTACAATAATTGGTTGTCAAGAAAACTCGTAGAAAACTAATTCCTAAGTAGATAGCTACCATGAATTTGAGCCCATAACCTCTTAGATCCTCAATGCTCTCTTTGACCACTAGGCCAACTCACGAGGGTCTACAGTCAACTATAACAAATTAATCATCTAACATATCTGTAACGGTGCAACGGGATTAACTAAATAGATACACATATCAGTAACCGAACAAGTTGAACATTCATGCAAATGAATCAAGACCAAGAACACTAGCATAGAGCATATAACCCAAAAAAATAGAGTGGATGGCATTTATTGGCAAGTGATAGTAGTATGCTCACCTCCAAGCGAACGAAGGCTGCGAAGAGCAAGTTGGAAATATGCACTCTTGAAACCATCGCCCCAGTCTCCAGCCTTACCTCTAAGGCACACATAATAATAGATGAGGCTTGCAAGGGCTAGAGACACTATCGTGAATGACCATGAGATCAAGAACATAATCACTGTAAACAAGAAAAATAAAATTAAGTAAAAGACAACTCATATTGGTTTGGAAGCAAGGACAGATAGAGGCATTCTAGAGATGACAGGCAAATAATTGGCTCTACTTCTAGTGACTAGCATAATCTATCTCCTATCCAACAAATAACATAATCAGTTGATACAAATATCTCAATCGATTTGATAAAGAGCAAGTAGTCATGTGTCCGATGCAAAAGAAACATCGGAAGAACAAATAAAACCTTATTTTTCATCCATAATACGTAGAACGTATTACATATGCCACATGGATTACAACATTTTTTTTTGAACTCAACAACATTATTTGGGGGTGAAGATTTGAACTCATAACCTCTTGGTTATCAAGTCATATACCATGTCAGTTGAGTTCAGCTCTTGTTGGTATCACACGGATGATAATGCTATTCATCATTGAACTTACTTCCAATGGTTCACATGTAGATAAAAGAAAAGAAAATTATTAGAGAATATGAGGTTCCACCTCAAAACCAATGGACAATGAAGGGAGTAACTCATATATCTTATAAAGATGTTGAAGAATCCTCACGTGAGTATCTCCAACATTCCCCCTTAAGATGACACCATATAGGGAAGACCATCTTGAAATTGATCCAAATTTTTGTGGGCTGAAATACCCGCTTTAGGTTGTTTTATTTTTTGCTAGGGTCAGATCCGAACTTTGGGATCAAATACCCGCTTAAGCTTATGCCCGCTTGGGTGGGGTCCACACCCACTTTAGAATTTAAAGCGTTTGGGTTTTTGTTGGATCAAAATTTGGGGTTAAATACCCACATGAAGCTCTGATACCATATTAGAGAATATGGGGTTCCACACCTCAAAAGCAATGGGCAATGGAGGGAGTAACTCATATCTCTTACAAAGGTGTTGAAGAATCCTCACGTGAGTATCTCCAACAAAAACCGATAGAGATTTCCTTTTTTAATTACTATTATCTGTTGTTCTAAGCTAAAATTAGAAAAACCACACAATAAAAGAAAAGTATAGCATACCTACACAAAGTGATGCTCCAAGAAGAGAGAGGCTCCAGTGATGGAGTTTCCATCGTGGACGCCAACTGGGAGCATCTAGTAGATCCAAAAGGAAACAGGATAAGTTCACACCAGCATAACACAAAAGGAAAAACATGGTTACGGTTGGAGTGATAAGATCAAGATTCCCAATAATGACACATCCGATGCAGAGAAATGCTGTAAAGAGGGTTGCAACGTATGGCTCATTGCCGTCTGGTACTTTAAAATAGTTGAGAATGGGTAATATATCATCGTTGGCTATGGCTGCTAACAAGCGGGGGGCTCCTGTCAGGCTCTGAAGAGCAGCTCCAAGGGTTGATAAAATAATTCCCACATAAATCAATGCGGGGAAAGGCCACGCAACCGTGGCGCTAAGAAGCCTACATAACAAAATTTAGTTTAGTATAGAAACATTCTATAAGGACTGCTCAACTTTCTATTCATACTTCAACTTTGAATCTGTTGCATATTCTTAAGGACTTGCCCAACGTAAGAGATATTTTCCATCCAAATCACTAACTAGAAATACTAAGTAGTAATAAATCAATTATGAATAATACAGTGCCTCACAACTACCAGCGGTTAACATTTCCATTATTATTTCACTTGGTACTATGACATATTTACCTATCTGTTAACAATTTCTTTCTGGTTGCCAGTGCTCCAAACAGCAACACAGAGACCACATACATTGCAGTCGTCGCAAGAGTCGCAAACAATGTTCCAATGGGAATTGAACGCTGTGTATCCTTCAGTGAAGCTGATCTATTAGAACCAGCCATTATTCCTGTCACAGCAGGGAAAAAAAGGCCAACCAATGCACTGCAAGAGGACAAGAGCAGAAAATTAATTAACAGAACTTTCCTCAGAAATATTTCATCATCATTTGCTATACTTAAGTAACAGTTACGCAAATAAATAGGATAAATGACTAGTCCAACATCCATCAATCCTAAGTTCAATAAAAACAAATGGCTCTCACATTGAGTGAAAAGACAATTTTGGACTTTAGAAACAATATATGCGATATTAACCTATAATAATATACAAAAAAGATGGAAAATAGCACCCAAAGCTTACTTGAAATTCCAATATACTTTTCCAAGAGGATCGGGGACTCCAGCACTATTAGTCATCTGATAATCAGAACTCCAATTTTCTTTAAAAGATTTCATACTCAAGCCAGTGATGCCTTCTGAAGAACATTGCAAAAGAAAGCACCAGTTCAATTCCTCCAACACAAAATGTATACCTTTGACAAAAGTGACAAAAAAACTACAAAACCTTACTGTTCAAGATTATGTCATTTATTTATGATTATTTATTGGAAAATCTAACCCGCAAGACCTTATCATTGCATCCAAGTTTTTCATACAAAATTTATTTAAAACTAAACCACATGAAAAAAAATCAACACAATTCTTTGCTGCAAAAAGTCAAATCAGATATTTTCCAATATCAATGACGCATAAATAAACACGTGGAACATGGGATCACACTTTTGGAAGGACATGCTTATAAGAAATTATTTTGCATAAAAAAAAAAAAAAAAGTCACCTGCAGGGTCGTTTTTCTTTGCCAGAAAAATTCCAAGAAATATGCAAAGTACTGAGAGCAAGACTGGAATAAGGAAAGCCGGGGCGACCCTATTAATCATTTTGACACCACCAAACACAATGAAGCACAGCAGAATAGTCACAATAATTCCATAAACTTGCAAGTCATGTGGACTTGGAGTTTGTACTGGATCAACAGATCCATGAAGTTTTGTTACAGTCCCTGCACCGCAATAACAAAATGATCACCATAGTGTAACAAGTCTCTTACTAGATTTTGATAACGTGTCTTCCTAGTACCAAATATGAAAAATATCTAGAATGCCATAAATAACCTTTTTTTGGAAGGGCCAATGGCACAAATTACAATGTGTATAATTTTAAGGTAGGAAAAGGTGGTAAGATATTCTTATAATAAACCTTACAGTATTGATACTATCTAAACCAGCATTATAGAACTCCCTACGCTTCTGTATGGGCCAATAGTTTTAAATTGGATTGCCATCGAATCCTTCAATTCAATTCCACCTCTTAAATGATACTATTTGGTGTCATATATATATATTAGAAAAAGAACCATTAATTCATATATCATGGAGAGTTTAGTAAAAACCCATGCTATTAATTCGTTTAAAAAGAAATCCACCACGTCCCTGAGAGAATAAACTAGAGTTACAATGCTTCATATATAACAATATACAATACTATACCAACCTCACATACCTGACAAATAAATCCTTGATATAAAATAGAAATTAGAAACTAAAAAGTATTTCCTATTTCATATAAGACCCAAGCTAGTGCACTGCTTATAAAGGCACCTAGTTTAACTAACCTAACAAACTATAGTTAACTAACTAATTGTTAGAGACAAAGAATTGAAGACATATAGTAGGAGGAAGAAGAGTGAGAAGAGTAAAGAATGAGCTGGATTTTTATATGGAGGGACCCACACATATATCCTTTATTGTTTTATTGTTATTTCTTTATTGTTGCTTTATTCTATTTTAGGGAGAGGTATATAAACCTCCTTTTTTGATAGTAGGGTTTATCTTTTGAAATAGCTAAAATCTGGGTTTTCTCTTAGAGAGAATGGGAGAGATCAAGACCTCTTTAATGTCTTGGAATTGATACATAAATAAAAAAGCATCTTTGTTCTTATCACTAATCTACTAATATAAGAGGTCTATCAAACCAGAAGTTATAAATGCAAACTAACGAAATTCAAAACAGATAACATACATAAGGCTTAAGTAGATACAGTTCATTTCATGTCTATAGCAGCAAAGACTCATCATTACCTTTGAATATCCCTGCACTTGGCACAGCATCCAAAAATGTTTCTACAGCTCCCAACACATAACTGAACCACCAGATTGAGACGGGGAGAATGGTGAAGTTAATATAAAAACAGAGCTGGTGCAATTTTTTTTTTTTTTTTTAAATATCTGGACAATAAAGTGATGGCAAGACAACTATAACTCCCAAGTCTTTTATATGATAACGACTACTTATATCAATGATCATCCAAATTAAGTTAAACAAATATACTTACAGAGCACCAGCAACTGCATTTCCGAGAAAGAAACACAACCCAATGCTAACTCCAACCTCTGGACCAAGGGCACGACCTATAAGATAATATGGCCCCCCACCCTAAAAGAAATTAAGCAACCAAATACCTTAGTTTACATCCAAGCATATTCTAGAGAAACTTAGTTGCTATTTTTCTCACTACCAAACCAATGGGACATGGATTTGGTTTGGAAAATTGCTCTATGGAACTGTCAATGAATGACAAAAAATTAAAAAAAACAAAAAACAATTGTTTAAATTATCAATACAAAATCTTTGGGAAGACCTACTTGAGTGGAGATTCCTTTGTATTACACTTAAAAAGAGAGAGGATATTTTAGTAGTATTCATTTGGTGCTTTTGCAAATTTTCTTCTTTTAGATTTTTTTTTTTTATATATAAACCAATTTCTTTGATAAAATGAAAATTAAAAAAAAAAAACGAATAATTTTTAAATCAAATTATTGATATCTGTTGAATACAAAGGGCTATAATACCTTAAATATTTTATAGATGTTGCAATATTCTTCATGCAAATTAGTAAGTTTTAGGAAAAACAGCCAAAGTTAAGACAATCGTGTCACGCAACTAACATGTGTATTTGAGAAGTTATAGGCTATAATACATTTAATCACTCGCTTACTAAAAGTGAAAAAAATCCACTAACTTCGTCCACTTCAAAAAACCGACAGTAAGATTTTCAGGATGAAGAAGGTTAAGATTGCAACCTAAGAAATGTACCTTCATTGCACCATTAGTTGCAATAGCACTCAGTGAAATTGCAGTCAAGAACGTACATAAACCACAAAAAGCCACCAGCACTAATGACTCGCCAATGCCAGCCATGCCGACAATCCTGCATTTTTGTTCATAACAGAAACGTCATTCATTTAGATAAGAGAAACTAGACAAAACAGGAGCCAACATTACAAGAAGCTTACAGAATAAACTAGGCATATGGACCCATGTAGAACAAAATGGCAAGGCATATATCTATCAAAATTCAAAATCACTAAGAAAGATAAATCTTTTTGACTTCTGTAACAATTTTTCCCATCGTAATTGATGTTAATTGAGATTTTTTTTTTCGCTTTGAAAGAAAAACTATGCTATTGCCAGCCTCAAGGCCCATGGACAAGGTTTTTCTTATTAAGCTCACCCAAAGATTTAAACATGCAACCTTTTGGTAGATATTACTTAAAGACTGTATGCCTAGTTAAGGCTAAGGCCAACAGGGCCTAAGGTTATTTTTTCTCCAATTTCATGTAGTATGTTAAGCATAATCAGGTAAATTACAAAAACAACATGCCGCAATTGTGTTTAAATGAAAGACTTACCAAGAAAATCGAATATAGTAAATGATTCCCAATATGTTCTGTAAGCATGGGATAAATACACCCATCATTGTACCCGATTTGACCTCATTGGTCTGCGTCAAATCAAGACGAGCATTAAAAATGTATAGTTCAGAGGTAAGCAGCAATTGAAATGATGCTTCATTTTAACCCACTTATAATTGCTTACATGTATATTGCATAAAAAAATGTATCTACTGCACAGAAAACCGAAAACAGTAGATTTTTCAAGCTAATATTTCAAGCATAAGTTTGTGTTGATGGAAGAAATATTGGCGCCAATTTGAGAAATGAAACAAGGAAGTAAGACAAATAGAATAGGCCACTTTCTTGGAAAAATATCAGACACATTTCTTATATTACAACCAGAGCAACAATATTAAAATATATAGCTGCTTCAAGATTTACTATCTAGAATCGATTAATAGATGTAGAGAAAATTGATCCAAAAACTTAAGCGGATGGTTGGGGTAAATTTAATTATATCAACAAAATCTTAAATGTAATTAGAAACCACCCTCAAGCCACCGTCCTCCAAAAATCTAGACATCACCTTCCAATTAACCAAGTGACAGAACATCCTGAAAGCAGGAGATGGTAGAAGGAAAACAAAAATTATAATTATAATAATAATAATAAAAATATTAAAAAAAAAAAAAAATGAGCATCCTTTGGAGACATTATGTTAATAGTTCTAAAGACTTTCAAATCTGGCATCTGCTTCCTCTAATTTCTTTAGGATGGGGCAAATGAAGGCCAAAAACCAGTTAAGCCTCTCTTTTGTTTCTCCTCTCAAAAAATGAATCAGTAAAGCCTATATCATTCAATAAACAAATTTAAAAATTCATCTTATGTCCCAACTTTCTTGAAAGAAGGCCATAAAAAACCATCGCAATCAGAAGCTTTACTCCTCTTAAATCTGGTAACCACCTAACCAATTTCTTCAAGGGGGTGTTTGTTTGACGTAATTAACGAACTATTACAAATGAACTTTTACAAACTCCTCCACAAACAATTACATCCAAACGAACTATTGTAATTACTCAAAATAATCACTCATTTCTAATCACTCGTTTTTTACCACTCAAAATAATCATTCATTTCCAACCACTCATTTTTCTAGTCATTCATGTCTAATCATTCATTTATAACCACTCATTTCTAATTCCTCAAAATAATCATACATTTCTAACCACATCCAAACGAGCTATTGTCTGCAGCCCCTATACAAAAAACATCATCCATATCCATACGAGCTATTAGCTGCAACTCCTCTAAAAAAAGCACATCCAAACAAGCTATTACTAAAACTCAAATTTATAATCATTCAAAATAATCCCTTATTTGTAATCACTCAAAATAATTACTCTATAACTGTGCGTCTACATAGTTATTTTGCAATCACTCTGACTGAAAACAATATAAATACCCAAATGGAGAATAGTAAGGCAAATAACACAACAATGCAAGTTAAGATAGTTTACCTTTGGTAACCCCTGTGTGATAGAAACATTCTCACCATCTCGAGGACTAGAAGGTGCATGAATTTGTTCCCCCATCATTCTATAACAGCAACAAACATACTCGAGGCGTCAAACGAAAAACTCTAGAAGAAAATTGCACAAAGTAGAAAGGGGTAATAAGCTAGCAATAGTTTCCTGGGCTGAATCCACTCAAACTCTAAGCAAAAGATACTCTCATAGATGCATAGATGCTTGCATATATAGTACTACACAAAGTCACAAACTACATGCAATGAGAAAAAACTGTACCTCTTAAGGCCAAGAATGTTGACAAGAGAATCAAAACCAAACAATTCAAGCCTGGATTCATGCTGAGGGCCACTGAGAGTAGGAGAGTTTCCTTTTTTTTCATTAGTGCTTGTCTGAGTACCCACTTTTACCTTCCTGCCAAAGAAGCAAAAGATATTAAAACATTTCACATTTGATCATAAAATCTCAAGTTTCCAGAACTTAATCAAAGCCAACACACAAACAAAAAAATAAAAAAGAAAAAACCTTAACAGTAGACCTTTTTGTCTACTGTTCTTGTGGGTCACCCATTTCATGGGACAACAACTTCTTTGGTTAGCTTTTTGCAGAGCTTTCTTATGGTTGACATAATTAAATTTATTTTTGTTGCAAAAATAAGCACATTTTTTCTAGTGCTAATTTATCTTATTTTATAGCAAATTGGCAGCTATTTATGTAACGTGTTGGTTGATATAATTAAATTTATCTCAATCCAACAAGTTAAGTTTTTAGGTTGATTGGTGTTTAACATAATTCAACGTAATCTTTTGTTGATCGGGATTTCTTCCAAAATTTCATACATCGATGAAATTGTTTCCTATTAAAAAATAAACACCATTCCTTTTTTATCCAAATACAAAATTCACATTGCCACATCCAAACCCAACAAGTAAAGAACAGAACATGATCAACATTGAGAAGAGCCAAAACACAAACAAAAACAGATTACTTGAGAGAAGGATGGCGCATTGGGACGGAAGAGGAAGGCGCGGTGGAGGCGGGATCCATGGACGACATTTCAAGAACAGCGCGATCATGGGCTTCAACAGGGCGGTACTTCCTTCCCTTCTGGCCATGAAGCTCATCTTCCCCGCTCTCGATATCAGCATTGTCCATTTCAGAACAACCCAATCTCAAATTCAAGCTCGTCAATCAAGAACAAAGAGAGGAAATTGAAAGAGGAAGAAGAGAAGAAATGGTGGGATTCAGAAACATTTATTTAATTTAATCTGCCATTTCCATGGCAATGTAAGAGCAAGCGAGAGAAACGGAATTGAATCGAAGAATGGCGAGCCAAGGAGAAACCAAACCAGGAAAGGTTTGCGTTGCTATGAACTGCGTGCGTGAACTTCACGGATCAAAAGGCGCGTCTACAAACGCTGCTTTTTTATTATTATTAAATTACTTGCAACCGAAATTTTTGGGCCTAACTGCCATTTTTTCCCCTCTTTCTTACCACAGATTATTATTATTATTATTTAAATCTTCTTTGTTTAGTAAAATATTATCTTTCTTCTTTTTTTTTTTTTTTGAATTTTAAAAAAGTGGGTTCAATTTTTTTGAGAAGTTATGAATTTATGTAGTTGAGCTTCAATAAGCTATTTTTACTATTGAATTGGATTGTCTCTAATTGATTTATATTTTTGAGTTGAGATGTTTATTATTCTAAATACTAAAAACAATGGATTTGATCATATCGTTTTTTTTTTTTTGGAAAGGTGATCGTATCATCTCTTAGGGAAGGATACATGTCAATAATTGAAGGGGAAACTTGCCAGATTAGTAAAATAATTGTAAATATAGTCAATTCTAAATTATTTAGCAAATATAAACATTAAGTGTTAATGAGTATTGTCACATGCTTTTTTATAATATGGTATTATTAAGTATTTATAATATATAGTATTGTATTAACAAGTATTTATAATACAATATTAAAATTTATCAATATTTATAATTACTCTATAACAACGGCTCATTTAATACAATTTTATTGATTAGGTTTAAAGGTCTGACGCAACCTCTAAGCCCTGGACCGGGTAAGTTTCCTCATGTTGAGTCAAATTCATCCCATCTTAATTAATATACACTTATATCACTAAACTATCACTGATCTGGTAAGTTATTTATTTATTTATTTATTTTTAATCCTCTCTATTACACTAGACTCTCTCAATTTAGGTAATAATTTCTTTTGTTTTTGTTTTTCTTTTTTGAAATAAATTTCACCTTAAATTGAAAGGAAATGAATATTGCACTCAAAACTATTAAAATACGTAGTAAAAAAGGATAATAATACAAACTCAATTGGTCACAAATTCTTTTATGTCAATTGAGCCATGCTTGCAATAATATCAAAAGTTAAATTCTATACATTGCATACAATAATGGACTTCTAGATTCTAAATATTTAGTTTTGAAATTTTCTATTTTTTGGACACCATAATGATTTTATGTGCATCAACAAACTGAGAGAGCAAAGATAGTTGGCCGGGAGAGACGAGAGAGATGGGAAAATTTAGATTATATACATCATGATCGATTAAAATCAAATACAGTGATCGATATTATTATGATGTAAAATTTAAATTCATGACCTCTAAATCATCTATTATACATGGATACCGATGGCAAAAAAAAAAAAAAAAAATGACGTTATTTACCAAATCAATTACAAGACTAAATTAACTGTTTCAAACTTAAAAATTAAAATGTCATTTTATCAAAGTCAAAATCCAAAAAAATAAGGTAATTTGCACAGTATAATAAATTTTCTATTCTACATTAGAATTATAGCAATTTTTTAAAAATATTGCAAATATAACAACTTCTTTTTATAGACTCTATCAAACACTATTGATGGAGTCTATCTTGATAGAGTCTATCAGACGCTATTGATAGAGTCTATCAGACGCTATTGATGTAGTCTATTGATGAAGTCTATCAGACACTATTGATGGAGTCTATAAATCTGATTTTGCTATATTTGTAAATATTTTCAAAAAATTACTATTAATGCAATTTTTTTGCCTTATTGTAATATACATGCAAATTCCCCAGAAAATAATAATAAATAAATAAAAGGGGATTTTGCATGTATATTATAAAAAAATAAAATAATTTCATGTATAGCACAATTTTCAAACTTATTCATTTGTAGCACAAAAATGATTGATTGCTCT
>JBBMEF010000004.1:5009491-5026170 GCA_037832685.1 Sicyos baderoa
GGCAAAATGTGCTATGAATGAAATTATTTTAAAAAATGTGCTACAATTGTAATGAAGAGCCAAAAATGTGCTATTGATAGCAAATTCCCTAAATAAAAACCGTAAAAACCATACAAATGGAGTTCTTTCTAGTTCAAAAGTAATTACATACAAAAGGAATCAAACTCACCGACACATTTATGTCCGACGAATCACAAATGAAGGTTATATTGTTTTAGAAAAACGACATTGAACTCTTATTTATTTTATATTTCACACCTTAAAATAGGTTTAGTACTACCATTTTCTAGAGTTTATTTATAAAAAAGAAATAGCAATCTTATTGGCATTGGCAACATTCAAATAGAAATCTTATAATATGAACTTTTTATCATTATTACATACAACATATCAATTAAGTTACGTTCACGCTTTAAGATCATCATTTAAGCTAGGTAACATTGCAATCTGAACAATGGAAAGAAAAAATTGAACCATAAACACCTCAAACTCAATTAAACCCCAAAATCTTGTTTGGTATAACACTCGATTAAAAAAAATAATAAAAAGTCAACAAATATGGGATTGGTTTTTTTTTTTTAACATGTAAAATGGTCATACCAAAAATTCAATCACAAAAAATAGAATGGCAATGCCAAGGATGGAATTTGGTACCAATTTTAGCCAACTCTACCATGTTTCTGAATGTGGCACATAATACAATGTGGCGAAACAGATAGAGACGTCTGTTAGAATCAGAGCTACCACGTCAAACACAAATTTCGGAGCAAACAGTCCCCATACCTACAAAATAGTTTCAAACAATAATTATAACTTATTTAATATTACATTCGATTGTCAAGAAAATTCGTGCTAAATTAATTCCTACCTGAATGGTGGTTAGCATAGACTCTTTCTAGATCTTAAGTGCCTCTTTAACAGTTATGTATATTAGTTATTAGAGTAAATTTCCATATTTTTTTATGATTGAAAATCGAAGTTTTGTCCACTGCATACCAAAGGCACTTGCACCCGTCCGAAAACCAAAGTTTTTCAGACTATTATATTAATAAAGTGTTTTTTTAAATAAGATGAAAATACTTCTCATTTTGTAAGTTCACACTAAAGTTACTATTTCTTAGAAGAAAATGAAGTAACTGAGGTAATTACCATCAAATGCCGCCTTTGAATTACGACACACAATATGGTGGCTGTAACTGGAACCGCCATTATGAGCCCATACATCAAGTAAGCCTAAGTGATGGCAGAGAAAATGAAAGTGAAATTTCACACCATGTAGCAATTAAAAAGATGAAAGATCAAAAATAAATAACTTACTTGAGATAAGCGCATGAAGATTTCCCCTTTTGCAGCCTGACTAGATGAATGTTTCTTGGCAACAATGAAAGGAAGTCCAAAAATTGGAAGGATGATAGAGAAGCCAAATGTATCAATTGTGAGAAGGACTGCTTGGCGAACTAGAACGAACTCGTCGAACCTGGGGTTATGACCAAGTGTTAAGGAATTTAAAATATTCTTTATCATAATTAATTAAATTAATCTAATAGAACAAGGGTGCAGTACAATTGATTTTTTCTTTTTTTTTTTTGACAAGAAAAAAAATCCAATCAACCAAAAAAGAAAAATACAAACGGAGGGGAGTAAGCATTCTCTTAAAGCAGAGAAGTATAACATGAGTGAATGTTAGTTCAAATTTTCAAACTTAGTTGAGGGAAGTACGAAAAATGAATCTCATTGAGCCTCATCACTTAAAACAGCTCCAATAATTAGAATGAAGAAGACGAGGTTTTACTTAAATCAAAGAAGGAACAAATCGCGCGCCTCTCTCTCTAAACCATTCTCTCTCTTTAAAACTCCCTCATCATCTGCTTTGGCAAAGATTTTTTTTGTTCTCCCTGGCCTTGTCACCTCGCTTCGGTGCCAAGCTCCTCCTTCCTCACCAGTCATCTCTTTGCATGCTTACTCCTCAACTGCAATGCCTCCAGCTACGCAATGGCATCCTTCCCCGTGAAGCAAGGGTGACATGAACAATGTCTTTCGACCAACTTCGATGGGACGTCATCTATTGTTTTTCTTCACCGGATCTCGCATCCTTGCTGCCTACCCCCAATCTCCCAGGCATCACAACGGCCTCCTTCCCCGAGAACTCTCCTCTTCACTGACTACCCGAATTGACTCTGGTGCTACCGTTGGCAACTTCCTCGAGAAGCTCAAGCGACAAGTTCTCATCAGGGGATCTAGGATTATTCCCGCTATCTTCTTCTCCAGCAACACTAGCCCACAACCCCAGTTGCTTTATCTCACTGTTTCTATGGTTTTGGTCAGACTTGTAATTACCAAATTAATCCCTTAGTTGTTTTGCTCTTTGATTGGTCTCCGTATTCAACTATTTCCCTCCATTTTTCAATAGGCATGGTAACACTTTCACTGAACCACTGATGAAGGAAAATGTTTTTCGTACTTCCTGGGTTAGTTTTCGAAAATGATTGTCCACATATAATCATTAACGTCATTTCAGGTCTAAGGAGATTGAAATGAATTAATATATAAACAAAATATAAAGAAAAATACATGAAACAAAAGTATAAAGGAATATTTTGAAACAGCTTCTTAAATAAAGAATAAGATATGGGTTGTTCACAAAACATACACGAAGAATAATATTCGTACACTGCCTTCTGAAAACAAATTTCAGAAGAAAAAAAACCCGAACAGTAATAATTGAAAAGTAAAAACATTGGATTTATAGCAACACTGGATGTGATATGCATTCATACGTACAACTAACACACCACACCAAAACATATATAATTATTGAAAGCACTGAGTTTTCAGCAATACGAATAATGTATGAACACGCGCACGACCAGTGACATACCCAATAAATGCAGCACCATAGCGAAGGCCATCAAAAGCACACCTACAGGAATATCCCATGAACAAGCAGATGGTGATTGATAGGATGATACAAAAAACATTTCGCAAATTGAAAAACAAACATTCAGCATAGCAGAATAGAAGATATTTTATGCAATTAACTAGAACAAGAGGTGGGTGTCAGCAAAGTTTTAGATTCAAATTAGAAAAAGAATTAAATACCAGTGACCAGAGCTAAAAAAGAGACAGATAGCAAACAAGCTCCACTGCGTTACACGAAGGCAGTCAACTTTCATAACTCTACCATCTCCATCCTCTTCGTGTCCTAGATTGTCCATGCCTATAATGCAATATCCTAAAAAGATGAACATATGAATTAAGGACGGGAAATAGATGGCGAGAAATATGAAAAAAAATTAAATTGGCGACCAAAAACACAACCCAGTCCTTAGTATTAAAAGGTGAGAAGAAAATAATAGCACATAAGCTACACTAGGGCAACTAAAAGATACATGCATGAAAAACAAATTGTAAAAGCAAAATTGGATTAACCCTCTCCTATTCTAAGAAAGGATGAATAAATCTTTTTTGATAAGAAGAAAGGATGAATAAATCATTTAAGTTATATATGACTGTACGGTATACAACATGCAACAACGTATATTTATGGTGAAGACAACCAAGAAAATCCTTTGTTGAATTATATTAAATCACCAATCAACCCAAAAGCTTAAGCATATGGAATAATATGAATTGGGATAAAATTAATTATATCAACCAATACTCCCCTCATTTGTGAGCTTGAAAATTTGAAAAATACCTTATATGCAGAATTCAATTTGAATTGGGGAGGAAAACGACTCAATAGGGACTTGAACTAAAGACCTCTTGCTCTTATACCATATTGAATTATGTTAAATCACTAATCAACTCAAAAGCTTAAGTTTATAGGTTGAAGTAAATTTAATTATACCAACCAAACTACAATCCAGTAAAATTAGATATATTGGGAAATTCTTTATTAAAAAAAATTACATTTTCACCAAAGGCCACAAAACCTAACAAGGA
The DNA here is from genome assembly GCA_037832685.1 of Sicyos baderoa. Lineage (NCBI taxonomy): Eukaryota > Viridiplantae > Streptophyta > Magnoliopsida > Cucurbitales > Cucurbitaceae > Sicyos > Sicyos baderoa. The sequence goes on from JBBMEF010000004.1 coordinate 5,013,437, forward strand.
ATCTGATACGATCCGACTTAGGAGTTAGGAATTAGTTTATTATATTATTTAAGTATAAAGGACGTTTGTGTCTTTTCATAGGTTAGGGCAACACTAGAGATTTTCCCCTATAAATAGAGTAGAGTATCATTGTTTAGGATATCCAAGAACTTAAGGCTTATGCTCTGGTTCTTGGAAATTTATGCTTATTCATTTATAATAGTTTACATTTGATATGATCTAGATCCTGGATCATATCAATTGGTATCAGAGTCATTCGATTCGATGGAAACACGGATGCAAGAATGCGAGGAAGCAAACAAGGAATTGAAGGAATCGTACAAGGAGTTGAAGGTCCAAATTGCCGGAATGGCGGCGGATATGGCCGAGATCAAGAACGCTTTACGGGAGTACCTAGAGCGAACGCCACTATCGAAGATTGATTCGATGATAGAGGAATCGAGGATTTTTTCACCATCTCCACCACCGCCGCTGCCGCCACCCCCAACTCCACCGCCGCCTCCACCACCACCGCCCCCACCTCCGCCGCCACCCCCACCTCCGTCGCCGCTGCCGCCGCCCCCATCTCCACCACCGCCGGCCCCGCCTCCGCCGTCTCCAACCCCTTCGACGGCCGTCGCCACCGCCACCAACACCGCCAAGCCAACCGCCACCAACGTACCACCGCTGCCGTGTATGCCACTGACGCGCCTTCTCTGCTGCCGCCGCCGCCACAACCGCCGCTGCCGCCATCACCGGGAAAAAAAAAAAAATTGCATTTTTATTTTATGTAACACCTTGAGGACAAGGTGCTCTAAATGGGCGGGTATTGATACGATCCGACTTAGGAGTTAGGAATTAGTTTATTATATTATTTAAGTATAAAGGACGTTTGTGTCTTTTCATAGGTTAGGGCAACACTAGGGATTTTCCCCTATAAATAGAGTAGAGTATCATTGTTTAGGATATCCAAGAACTTGAGGCTTATGCTCTGGTTCTTGGGAATTTATGCTTATTCATTTATAATAGTTTACATTTGATATGATCTAGATCCTGGATCATATCAGAATCAAACGTGGAGCAGCATATGTAAGAAGATTAAGGGTCACCAATAATGAAATTTAGTATATACTGAAGTCCAATAAAGTTTCACCTCCAATAACAAATGCCAAAGCGACCAAGGAACCTTGCTTTCCCGCTAGAATAATAATTGTTGGACTCCATGCAGCTAGCATGGCGGCTGTTTTGGTTACTAAAGTTATTCTGCAGTCTAAAGGTTTGTCTTCACCAAATAGTTGCCTAAATAGTAGTAATGAAAGTTGTCCTAATCCTATAGCATAGATCATTCTTGGAATGCAATTTTTTCCAATGCCAACTATAGTTGGAGAAAAATGAAATCCATCATTTTCTAGAGCCCATTGGAATCCAGTAAGAATATAGCACAAAATAGTTCCATACGTAACAAACTTCCATATTCCCTTTGAATGGCTGCTAGCAACGATTTTAAGAAGCAACTGTGCCAATAATATCAGTGCAATAATCGGCACAGCTTCTGTTACGTAAGTCCAACCCGGCAGTAGGGATACAATTTCAAGCACCCATGAAGGATAAGCTTTCAAGAAAGCCGAAGTATTGGCCTGCTTCAATAGACCAACTTCAATTGTAAATCTACAATAGATTATCAAAAGAAGAAAAACGAAGACCTGCAATAGAAATATATACGCGTGAACACTGATATTTTCACTAAAGTATTCAAAGAAAAATTCTGTCAACGTAAGCTTAAATACTTACTTTTATGAAATGTTTCTGCTTTGTGATTGAATGTCGAAGCATGAAAATACCCGTAGTAGCCAAAAGAAAACTTGTCACTTTTCCTTCTTCCACTGATCTCAAGAAATTTGGGGGGGTTGGAAATGTGAGTGATCGTATTTTATATCCCAATAAATTTAGATCTGAGAGATTTCCAACTTACAAATGAAGCTATTTGAAAGAAAGCTGCATGCACGTATTGCCACCATAAAGCAAGAAAGCATTAACTCAAAAGTAGTTCCACAATCTTCAGTTGCAAGAGAACTGCTGCACTGTTTGCTAACCCTCTTGATAGCAAGGAAATGGACAAAAAGTGCTGCTAACATAATGCCAAAACCAAGATTCATCAAATTTAAATTAAACTCTGTCCATTTAGAACGTGCTAGCTCAGCAACGCTTGCTAGGAAATTAGAGTATGCGTCAATTTGCTTCTTAAGAGAAGGTACAATGTCGCTTTCCTCATTATTAGATGATGATCCTTTTGTAATGTGAGACCAACTTTCCATTGCATCAGCATACAAACTACCAGTGTGAAGCAAGTCTTCATCAGAAAATCCAATGACTGATGAAGCAGTATAATTATCAATATACCTTTTCACCTACAAGGCAAGGAATGAAGAAGAGTTGTTGTCATCAGATTCAATGTTTAAGAAAAACGAAAGAGAATCTTCTCCTACATAGGAGCATGATCGACAGTAATCTTGAAGATAAAAGAGAGCCATTTTTAGTATCCTCTTTGTTGAGGGAAAATTTTCAATATAATATTTGTTAGAGAACCAGAAAATTTCCATATCTAAATTCACAGTTATTGTACTTTTCAAAGTCTGCAAGCTAGAGCTAAAGCCTTACTGCTAACTTCGTCGTTTGATGAACGACCCAAACTGAGGAGACTATCGCTCTACCTCCAAGCGATAGACGAATGAGCCAGCAATAGGCAATGTCCAGGTTAAAAGAACCAACTGGAGCTATAGCAAAAGCAATCTTCACGTGGTTCTAGTAGAGCCGTATCTAGGCAATCTATCAATATCTAGGAAGAAATTTGGGAGAGCTAAGTGGAGCCCTTCAATGTTTGTAAATGTTAACCCATTCAATACAACACCGACCATGTTTGGCAATTGAAAATGATGTGATCCTAGAATTAGGTGTGATCATACAAAAGATAGTATTTTAGAAGGCAAGAAAATGGCACTTAAAAGACAAAAGATTTTGTACAGCTATAGATGGAAAAAAATTCCAAATTTCAAAGGCGACTCAAATTGCCTATGGATCAACATGGTTTTTCCACACTTTGGGAAGTTTGGAATGAATGAAACAATAGGTCAAAGGAGAAACTTGTAGATAGGAGATATTCTCAAGGAATTTAAAGAGATGGGAGAACCGTGTCTATGTAGGTATAGGTTTCTCTCACTGGTTCGACTTGAAAATTTTCTATGAGACAAGAAGGTTCTACCAAAGAGAGGTCAAAGAATGGGTACAGCAAGGCAATTATCATAAAATCTGACGAAGATACACATTTTGATGTCATGTCTAAGCACTTTCCACATTTTCTAGGAAGGAAAGCATGGGAAAGATTGAATATCATATTGTGAGTGTTTGGATGTATGCTCTTTAGGTAAGATAAGCTATGAAGTTTTTTATAGTTTATATGAACGAAAACATTGCTTTATATGCTACAACAATGAATATAATAAGTATTAATACTTGAGTGGCATTGCCATCAAAGCAAACATGAGAGTTGCTTATCCTATACCTGCCAGGAGTTGATACAAAGTACATTGACGTAATTCTGCATCCATTCTTCTTGTTCCGACTGATTTAGGCAGTTCCCTGCCTTCATACCTTCCAGCTTCCATGTACCAGCACCTAGAGCATATAACTCAGGATTTACACGCCCAATGCTGAAAAGAGCAATGTATATTCGTGAATTTCTGATATTTTCGCCCAAGAATTTGAAGTGGTGCAAGATACATCTACAAGTCAAATTTTCATTGCTTTTAACTCCTATTTACTTCAGATTTAGTTTGAACTGTTTGGCTTGCTTTTAGGACAGTTTAGATTGATCACGGTCCAAGATATATAAGAAGTCGTTATCTGAAAATCTTAGCAACCGCATTATTTTAACTCAAACTGGATTTTTATATAACAATTCAAACTAGAATTCCTAGTCCTAGCCTTAATGTAACACGTTTGAAGGATGGGTCAGCATTCACTACAACACTCTCACTTAACGAATGAAACCCACCTCTTTTTCATGCTCCATAAAAATGTTCTTCATAATATTTTTTTCCAAAATCCATCTAGATACTAATGTAACAAGGATCTTTTAAGATGAACATAAAAGACTTTTTTTGAAGAAAATAAAACAGTTTTCACTGATAAATGAAAAGAATGAAAACGAACACTGATCAAGGAGAGAAAATGAAAGAAGACACCCTATAGCCAAACATGAAAAAACCTTGAACGAGACTGCGAAAGAAAAATATAAAACGGCAACAAAATTGACAGCCATTACAAAAAAGCCTCCCAAACATTACAAAAAGGAGATCCTACTCAAATAGATTGGATCAGGGTGGGTTATATCATTCTAAGCACTTTCTTCCAAAATGGGAGATAATTTCTTTCCTCCATGGCCCATGGGATAAAGCCTGGTCCTCATTAGTGATCAAAAGTGAGGAAACGAGAAAACAAAAACAATGGCACATAAACATACAAAGGATGGTATTGGTATGATGCTTACACTGCACCTTCCAAAAGGAAAAGGAATTCCAAGCAATGCAGATAATGTCACAGGGAAATCGAGCTGCAGAAAGCAATTAAAATTAGTACATAGAGAATCAATAACTTGAAATGTATGTTTAAGAACTTTCAAATGTGAAAAAAGATATAACAAGCCATAGATAGCAATATTCTAACCTGTTGGATGGAGCTGGTACATATCTCCCTCCCTCCCTGAACAAGAAAAGGATGGACAGGGAAACCAATTAGCAAACACAAATTTGCCTATAAGTAAGTTATACATATAAGTCTATAATTTTTTTTTAACTGGTAGTCTTACTCAGTTTATTCATAATTAAGTCAAATAAGTACTTTCTACATATTAATAGAAGTAAAGACATCATAAAATATGCACATGATTTTTTGTTAATGCCAATATGGAATAATGATTTCAAAGATTAGACTGAATTTCAAAGGAGAAAAATTATTCTCTGAACTTCAGAGTCCAGAAGTTTATTTTTCAAAAGGAAAAAACTAACAGAAATTTACATCGACTTATATCTGTAGAGTTAAAAGAGAAAGGAAATACCAAATCTAGTTGACAGGAAGAAGTACCAAATTCAGATGGTATTGATGCTGGAGGTTTCTTAAAGCTCATAGCAAATAGAGAAGTCTCAACCTGCAAGGTATAACCAGAGTAATCCTTCCAGAAAAATGTGATCAAATACAAATTGAGTTTGCTTTAATAACATGCATTGCACCTCTTCAGCACTTCCTCCACCATGATCGCCATTCAAAGTTTGTCCATGATCGCCCATCACAAGAAGAAGGGTGTTTTCATGTAACCCACCCAGTTCAGATTGGCTCTCCAGCACATCCACTACTTTCTGAGAAGAATGGTGATTAACGATGGTTGAACTTAGAAAGGCAAAAAAGACCCAAGGCAATATAAAAGGATAACATATTTTATTTCAGGAGAGGCTTATTTGAGTTTGCAGTATGCTTCAATATACCCAAGAATTTGGATAAACAACACATAAATAGGTGTACTAGGGATACTTGAGACCGCATGCAACTCCACTCGTTCGTATTACTAAAATTGCTAGAAGCAGAACATACCTCTAAAACAGAATTATATTGCTCCAGCTTTTCAAACATAGGACTAGAATCAACACCAAATATATGCCCAGCGTGATCCTGTATCACATAAATCCAGTTAATTAAACATAATACACCAAGCAACAAATGTTAACTTAGAGTGAGGAGCAAAGTTTCCCATATTCCCAATTAAGGCACAATATAGACAAGGATGGAAGGGGAAGCAAGAAAAGTAGAAAGAACAAAGAACCAACACAAGGTTTTACAATGTACTTCACACACGAGAAGAGGAAGAAAGTTATTACCACACCAAGAAAATGTGCGATAAGAACATCCCAATCATCTTCATACAAGGATGGAAGTAGATGTTCGATGCATCCATTGTCTACCTAAAAGAAAACTCTTCTTTAGCTGCTCATTATAACTTGAATCTATAGATAACATTCTTGATGAAAGGTGAATTTTTCCAGAGAAACAAAAATAAAGGGAAAGAATATGTCCTAATGAAACAAACTCACTGCATGAAAGAAGTGAGCCATCATAAAGCATACCGTATGAAGATCTTTAACATTAAACGAGGGATAGGGAAATGCTTTATGAAAATGATGCGGAAACAATTGTATCCACGTATCATCCCCCATCATCACCACACGTTTTCCATTCTGAACAAGCTGTAAATGGATACAAGTTGACAATTAACCAAATAGCATCTATGTATTTAAAATAATAAACACAGGTGCACATGGAGATAGTGCTTAACCAGCATCTGTACAAGTAATAGAAAGTTGAGTTAACAGAGATGCAAGATTCAACCTGATGAATCAAGTTGTCTTCAATAATTGCTGGAGCACCAAAGCTGTTTCCAACATCGATAAATGTTGGCAGTCCACCAGTGGTAATGCCCTGAAAAAATACAACAAAACCAGACAACATCTAAACTACGCTATGATAACCCAACCCCACAAACATAGGAAACAAAAAGAGAACAGAGAGAAAGAGCTGCAATTTTGACTATCTTGCCAAGACAGTCAATGAGACAGAGAAGGTTAAATTATGATATAGTAGTTTACAAAAGCATCAAAGTAATTTCACTAAAAACGTTTACTAAACAAACCAGTTAGAAGCATAGCCAAAGTTTTCACCTGGCTTGTATACACACATTCTTAAACAATAATTAGTCCAACTACTGGGAAGTATGCCATCAAACGTTGGAATGCCATTATGAACAGTGTTTTAAAAAGCGCAAAGCGCACCAAGGCACAATGGCCCTTTGGAGCCTGAGGCGCACCAAAAGGCGCGGTTTTTTTTTATACTTAAGGCGCACTATATAAAAAAACACAAAAAAATTTATATGTGTGTAAACACAATAAAACAGTGTTTTAAAAAACGCAAGGCACAATGGTCCTCTGAGCTTGAGGCGCACCAAAAGGCGAGGTTTCTTTTTACTTAAGGTGCACTATATAAAAAAACACAAAAAATTTATATATATGTGTATACACAATAAAAAACACTTTTCATAGACATAAATGAAGTTTTAACCAAGAATAATATATAAAACATACATACTATTCAACTATCAACCTTCACGCGCTTCGAATGGCCTAGTACGGAAATCTAAAACACAAAAAATGCAAAAAAAATAAAAATCCCATGAGGCGCGCGCCTTTTTGGTGCCCGGGGCTTCACGTAAGGCGCCGTAAGGCGCCATAAGGCGCGCACCTTATTACACGCGCCTCGCCTAGAACAAGCAATGCACTAGAGGTGGGACTTGAGCCCAGACACACCTTTTAAAACACTGATTATGAAAATTAAAAGTTTAACTTTTTGAAAGTAACCAAAAATAAATAAATTCCCCGAAGTTCAATTGTAGCAAGATAAACATCCGAAACAACCAAAAACAAACCTTCAATCGTTGCAAACTCGTCGTGGGTGGATCAGCAATAGCTTTGAAAATCTTGGCAGACGAACCCCGCTCTGCTGCCATCTTATGCACTACCCGTAACTTATCCATCCATGGTTTCGATTCTAGGGCACATATACATGACTGATCAGTCTTAACTTCGAAATCATGGATCACAAGTATGACAAAAACCAAATCAGTTCTTTTTTTGGAGAAGAAACAAAAACCAAATCAGTTCAAACCGGAGCTAACAAAAAACAACTTAGAAGCAGCCCACCCGTGACTGATACCATAAATCACAGACTTAAAAATACGAACTAAGAACTTGGAAAACCACGTATACAATAAACTAATTGAAACTAGTTACATTCTAGACTATCAAAGCAAAAGAGCTAACCTTCGAAAAACGTACTGGGAGCAACAAAATCAAATCTGATACACAAATTGAAGAAAAAGAATCAGATAATTGTCAATGAATAATAAATAACGGGAGACAAAGGGGTAAGTGCAGAAAACAAAAAACCGTAGGGCATCAAAAACGATGATGACGATGCGGTTAACGGCGGGCTTGGTCCAGCACCGGCTGGAATTCGCGTGATCGGAGGGAGGAGGAACGGACGGGTTGCCGCCGGAAAGTGAACCGGAAGTGAAACAGGGAGATTGAGACACGTCGGAGCAGTGACTGAAATACGGAAGCTCAGTGCGAGTGAGAAGAAATCCTTTGACGAAGATCAGAATGGCAACACCATGAACCGCCATTACAGCCCAAAATGGCCATAACAGATTCCATTTCTTCATAGTTTTTGCGGGAAGTTGAGATTCGAAACAGCCTCCAGTTTTCAAAAGCTGAGCGATGAAGAAGAGAGTGATGAAACCGCGAGAAAATAGAACGAGGGGGGAGAAGGAAAGTCGAAGTTAGTCAAAGCCGTGACCAGGCCCGTATACTTGCTTCCGGCCCATTATATGAACATCTCGCAAGCCCCAGGCCCATCAAATTCCGAATTTTTTTGTTCTAGGGAAAGGACCTCATTTTTTCTGCTGAAGTCGGGTAGAACTCGGGTTGATATTGGTTCGGTTTTCTTCAATTTTATGTCAAATTGATAATCGAACCGATCCAATCAATTTCACAAAAAGAGGAATCGAATCACAGAAGACAAAATCGTTGGTTTGGTTTTCCTTAATTTTTATGTCAATCTCATAACCGATACGATCCAATTGATTTGACAAAAAAAGCAACCGAACCAATGTTCGATAAATGATAAAATTATTGCCTCAAATTTCTTCGATTTCAGTTTCGTATGATTTAATTCTTTTTTACTATTTTACTTGCTATTTTATTGCAATTCGTATTTTATAGTTGTTTTTCTAAAATAAAGTTTCATAATTTATAATTAAATTAAACAAAAATAATTATTCATTGACCAATAAAAATTGTATCTAACATATAAAAAGGCCAACATGAATAGTTGCTCAGCGGTATTAGTGTATGCTCATTGACCAAAAGGTCATGGGTTTGAGTCCCTCACCCCCCATTTGATGTAATCTCAAAAAATTTGAAAGTAAGTAAATCGATATTGGTTCGGTCCAATTTTACAAAATAATTACAGATCTAGGCAAATTTGAAAATATTTAGCATCCATAGTCAAATATACAATATTTTATACAGTATATTTGATTATGGTTGTTAAATTTTTTCAATTCCTACAAAAACTCCTAATTAAATTTACTTCAATCCACGAACTTAAGTTTTTGGCTTGATTGATAGTTTAACATAATTCAACATAACCGATAATAGTCCTCTTACAAACTGTCTTCATCCAACAATCTTTTTTTAAAAAAAAACTTGTGTTTCTGAACTGGAACCTATTGGCTACGCTTACTGTAACTTCGTGTATAGGTTTCAATTCTCCTCTCTAACATATTCAAACTGTCATGAAGATTTTTTTAGACCATTGTTAACCAAACCTGCTTAAAATTACAAAAACTGTTCTCATACATTAGACACTCTCTCCACCTTTAGCTTAGACATATGGCACTGTCATACATTCGATATATGAAACGAGTTTCATAACAATTAGGCCGTGTTCGAGGCACTGGTTGGATTATTATAACATGTGTTTTGGGGGTTATTATAAATGGTGATCAGGAAATGAATAAGGGCATGGCTTATGTTATGTGAAACGGTGGCTTGGGTTTGAGCTAACTCACTGGTTAGGTTATTATAACCGGCGAGCCGAATGTGGTTGAGTTATAATAACTGAACCCCTCATTTGCATAAATGGCTCCCAAAACATGATTTTAGGGTGGTAAACTTATGTCGGTTGAGTTATTACTCTGGTTAGCTCTCCACCTTCAATAAAGATTTGTATTCTCATGTTGAATTTGTTTGAACAGAGTTGGTGCATATTCTTTAAAGAATATAATATCACAGGTGGGGGAGAGGAAATCTTAAACCCCAACCTCTTAGAAAAAGTAGAGATGTCTTAAACATCAAACTTAGTTATGCTATTACTAATTTTAGAATTTTAGCCATAAGCATATTTGAAGATTATTTTTGGTGGAAGATAAGATATGCCTTCTTTGGCAAGTCATGCTTTATATTATTCTGTGTGTCTAATCATGTGCTTAAAGATTGTAATCTACTTTTTATCTTGTTTTTTAATCGTTAATAATCGTTAATTTAGTTTACTCTGCTTGTTTTTGGTTGGCTCTTCTTTGTTGCAGGCTTCCTTTTTATGCACTTTTTCCATTTACTTTTCATGAGAACCATCAAAATTCTATTCTTTCCTTTTTTCCTCCTATTGTTATTCACTATTTTCTTTCCCTGTCTTTCTTACATGAGGTTTCAGAGGATATCAAGAATCTTTTGTCAGCCATAAACTCCCTTCTTCTCCAGCAAGTGTAAGAACAGAATCTCGAAAGGAAATACGAAAAGCGATGCACCTGTTGATGGAGATGGAAAAAAACTGGGGGTAAGCTTTCTGTCTGAAGATGGAAATGACAATATGAGCCTCACGAATCCTTTGGCGCTAAAGCGTGCAAAAAATCGATGTCTTGATGAAGCTCGTCGATACCAAGAAAGTGAAATATTTGAGCTCCGTCTAGGTTAGCCGGGTCATGACTTTAAACCATATGAACTATCATGGAGTGGTCTAGTTGTCAAGTGAGTTCAACTCATAGTGGTCTAGTTGTAGGATCAGGCAGTAGTCACAATTGTCGATGTGCACGCAAGTTGACTCGACAGGCACAAATATTTAAAAAAAAAAAAAAAAGACTTTAAACCATCTGAACAGGCTATGAAGTCTGTTTGTAGTAATGTTACACCTCAGGAATGTTGTAATGTGAGCTCTACAAACTGAGTTTGTTGGATCTGTTCATCATCATATCAATACATGATGTTCAGTTTATATCAAGTAATGAAATGGCATTTTTTTCTGCAAATAGATTTGTCAAGTCCCTGATTTATTATCTGACTTGGTGGAAGAATGGTCACTTAAAAGATTAGTTTTAGAAGTGACTCTAATGAGCGGCCTCGTTGGTAGAGACTTGAGATTTCCAAGGTACGTAGTTTGAAGATCTTAGTTTAAAATTCACAAGTGAGATTTGTAAGATCTCTAGTTGTCTCTTGAGTTTGAGCCTTTAAACGAACGCAAGTGTGATCGAATATATACGAAAGCAAAGCTCTGATTCTCGGTTAAAAAAAGAGATATCGAAGTATTCTAAAGTAAAATTACCTTTCACCCTTGAAGAGGTCATGTCCAACTCATCATCAATAAAATTAGGGTCATCCATATGGAGTATTATTTGAAACTAAGATCCAACGACTATAGTTTTGATATTTTATTTTGCATAAGATTTACTAAATATGACAGTGATAAGGATCTCACAGAAATCTTCAATATAAAATGATCCACACAAACTAAATCAAAAGTTGAAAGAGTCAAATGTGATGATTTATATCTAAATTTGGTGCATTTTCTCCTTTTTGTTCATAGTATATCCCATTTCAAAAATGAGGAAAAAACCCCTTTATTGGTCATCAATAGTGAAATGTCATTAGGCTACGATGTGGGCAGAAAATCCATGGGAGTAAGCTTAGGGAGACAGTTCTTAGGAAAGGTGGGAAGCATTGTTCAATTGATCTCAACCAAGTAATCCACATTCCAAGTTCAATGTTTCAGCCAATAGTTTGAGGGAAAACTCTCTACTAATAAAAAAATTAAGACCCGGTTTGATATTCATTTGGTTTTTTGATTTTTGTTTTTGAAATTTAAGTCTACAATAACTACCTTACTATATGATTTTTGTTACTTGGATATTTACATCTTATTTATATTTGTAGAAACTAAATCAAAATTTAGAAGAAAAAAAAAAAACAGTTTTCAAAAGATTGTTTTTGTTTTTGAAAGTAGGTTGATGGATACATTATTAGAAAGAGTGGAACATATAGTAGGAAGTTTGAATAAAAATAGGCTTAAATTTCAAAAACTCAAAACAAAAAATCAAATAGTTATCGGAGGGGTCTAAAATAGTGGTTTTGCTTTTCTTGACTTGTTGAAACAGCTTTCAATAAATATACTCTTTTATTTTATGAAGATTTAGAAAATTAGTCAAAGGTGAAAATAAAAAGGGAAATCATATTAAATGTCTAAATAATTAGAATTAATTAAGATAATATCTACTTTATTTTCTAGTTTAAGTTTATGTCTAATTCGATTTTGACTGGAGAGAGAGAACAATTTCGTACCCATTATACCCCATCAAAACTTTCATTTTTTTTTAATAATTTTAATTAAAAAGTTTCACAGGAATAACCCTTGATTTTAGGAAATAAAAACATAATTCATATTTCTCATTTAACTAACTAACATCCAAATATATATCATTTAATTCATTCAAAGATACATAATTAATATATAATAGCCTTCAATAGAGATGAACCAAACGAAAAACCAGTGAAAAACCAGATTGTCCACGGCCTTCAACAGCGTAGAACCAAACGAAGCAGCCATAACATTCAAATCACAATTGGCATGAAATTCACATCTATCGTTAATGCGTTCAATGAGGTTTGGAGTGAGACAGAGTATGTATTGAAGTTGTTCACGGATCTACACTCTCTCAACAATCGAACTCGATAATAGGTCAAAAGTTTTTAGACTATCTCTTTACAAAGACGACACTGGAAGGGAAAAAAAAGTGTGGGTACTCAACAGTACCGATATGAACATTG
>JBBMEF010000004.1:5026270-5042322 GCA_037832685.1 Sicyos baderoa
TTAATTTTGACAATTTAATTTTGAATAATAATATAACAAAATGTAATTATAAAAACATTAATTTTTTTATACAAAAAATTGCTAATTTTCAGTTCAAAGGATAACTCATTTTATTTTAATTGTTACTTAATAAATATTTAATTTTTATATATTTTGATCATTACCACTATTAAATAATTAAATTTGGCAATAATATATGAACAATCAAAATACCAAAAATTTAAATTGCTAAGCATTATAAAAAAAAAATCGAAGGCAAAATTCAAAAAAAAATTAAATATAAATACAAAATAGGTTCGATAAAAAAATAATAATAAAGAGAAGAAAATTTATAAATATGAATTAAAAAAAGTAAAAAATGGATTAAGATAAAAAAAAAAAAAAAAAAAAAAAAAAAAAAAAAAAAAAAAAAAAAAAACTTGGTTATCCCTTCTCTTTCGTGGTGGGAAAAAATAACCCAGCTGGCCAAACAGTGGGATAAAACTTTCCTTCCCTTACCAGTGATAACCAAGTAGGCCAAACATACCCTTAAAGTATGTATTTCTTAGGGAAAATGCAAAATAATTATAAAAATATTTAAAATTTTAAATTATTTGTATTCATACTTATTATATTATACTCATTGATACCAATAATTATGTTTGTTAATATTTCTTCAACAAATGATCATATTTATAATTAATTTCTTTTTTTTTATATGTTTGTTATCACCTTTCAAGAATATATAAACAAAAACCAGATTTTATTTTCAAAAAATAAAAGTAAATTAAAACAAATAATAGTTTTAGATATTTTATTGTACTAAACTTGAAATATTTTATCTTAGAGGTTAGGATTATATTTTATTTTAAACTTTATAAACATATACTATAATAAAAATAAATAAATAATTAGGTTTTTTTTAGGCCAAATAAATTAGGTTTAGTATTTAGGATTAATGGTTATGATTTAATTTTTTGTTTTTATACAGTTATGGGGAGGGGATCCGAACGTATAACCTCATGATTACTAAGTCATACGAGATGTCAATAGAACTACTTTTGTATACTTTAAAACAAAAAGTATATAAATTAAGTTTTATATTTCTCGGAATGATTGAAACTAAACTATACCTTTACAACTATAAAGACGTTTTTTAAAGTTATAAAGATCACTAAATTATAACTTTAAAACCAAAATTATTATACCTGTAGATAAACAGTGTGTGGCATGCCATATTTAATAAAATTTCATAATAACCTGCACATGGAAGCACTATGGGAGGGACATTATTATTATTATTATTATTTATTATTATTATTATTATTCATCAAAGAAAAAAGTAGGGGAAAAAGAAAGGCACTTTAAAGAGATTGAGGGGAAAAGGACACTTTCGCTCCCATAGCTTTACAGCCCTTTTTGGTTGGTGCCAGAAAAAGTTTAATCTAAACTTTTTTTAAAAATATATATAAAATGGGTGAGGCGGACGACAATCTATCGGGAGAGAATACCATTGTTTTCAATTAGATGAGAGTCGATTTTTATGATCGAACTTATGATATGGTCTTTAATTGAACTACCTCCAAATAATAAAACCAGCCACCAATATTTTTGGTAACCTAAATATTTGTTTAACAACATTTTGGATATGTTTTTTTAAGACGAACGACATATAATTATCCTTCTAGAAGCTCATAGTATAAACATCAGCTTCAAAATTAATTTTCGTCAATTTCAACTACTAGTTTTAACATTACTAAATTCAGTGAATTCAAAAATTTAAACAAGCTTAATTAGTTTGATTAATGTAAAATAACAATTTTGTCACAACTCAAATTTTCATACAGAAGTTTGATAAATCTACAAATTATATTTCCAAATTTTTTTTACCTTTTTTGTTTAATGATAAAAATATTTTTTCGATCGTCAGTCATGACTCATATTCAGACATTTGGAAAAAGTTGACTTTTTTTTTTTATAGAAAAAAAAAGTAAGTTTTTGAAAAGCGCTTTGGAAAAAGAAAAGATGTGTAAAGTAAAGCCGGTAGCTGGTAGCCGCACTTTAAGAACACCAATTGTCTTTGTCATTATAATACAAAGTATATTTCTTTAACAATACGATAGGTTGGTGGTGCTTTAATTATTTTCGATTATATAAATTAGTATTTGAATATTTGTATTCTATATAACTTTTGGTGTCTCCATTTCTTAAATTTATATTAAAAAATAAATCATAATATTACTTATTTACATCGAAAGAGTAAAGATTCATAACAGTATATAAATAAGATAAGTCGATTATTCTACTCATCATCTATTAATTTTGAGTGTATTTATATTTAAGATGTCAATAAAAAAACAGTAAAAAAAGAGTCAATAATAGATCTCTCCCTATCGAGTATACACTTTTTCGAGTGAGCTCCTACTTTTATTGGTTCCACTTATATTTTTAAGAGCTCTGAAATCAGAACTTAATTTGCTAAATTGTAGATTAATCTTGAATTGAAAATATGCTGCTAATTGTTACAAACCAACAATTTTAGTTCGTTGAAATGAAATTCGTTACCATTACAAACATTAATAATGATCTGGCTAAACTTACATTAATTGACCAAAACGACAAAATAATCTTAAAAAATTATTTCATAAATGAATCCCATCTTGCAATTGAAAGCTTGTAGCAGAATCAAACGAAATTTGGAGCAATCCCTGTTTGGAAAACAGTAAAATTCTTCACATAAAAAAAAAAAGCGTCAATGATGAAGAACTACGAATAATTGCAATTGTTGGTAAGTTTTTTCAATTCATTGGATGCTTCTCATTCGTCGATTTCCGAGCTCGCCCAAAATTCTCTTTCTTCCCTCTCTCGTTTCTGTACAAAGGACGGACGAACAGATAAAGCGGGCACTGTTCTTGAGGTACCCACGAGCTTCTTTTTCGATTTTTCTGAAAATTTCCCTTTCCGTTCGACGATTCTTCACAAACCCAACAATGGTTGCCGTTGTTTTTCTTCCGGGTCGGATGGATTCGGCGGAATTCGCGGCTGCCAGGTTCTTCATGTCAGACCCACTGTTCTAATGTTCCTTTTCCATGGTTTTATCAATTGGGAATTCTTCTCTGTTCTGAGCTGGGTCTGAGACTGTTCTTCTTTTTATTGTTTTACATTGTGTTTTTTAGCTGATTTCTTTGTTTGGTTGTGAGTTTTTTGATGAGATTTGAAGCTCTGTGATTCTTGTTACTGTTCTTCTGGGGTTCTTTGTTTGTGAATTTTTAGATTCGAGTGGAATCGTAGGAGTCAAAGTTTGAACCCCAGTTAAGAAAAGCATCGTTTGGTTTTGGTATTGCTGGTTATGGATTTTTTGCCGTTTGTTTGAGTTTTCGAATCATCTGAAATCAAGGGTTTCTGAGACCTAATTGTTTTGAGTTAATTTGAAGATTCTGTGGGGGAAGTTGAGACATACAAACATTGAGAATTTGTTGGTGGGGAGATTTTGGTTTTGGGATTTCTCACAAATGATTGTGCTTATTGAGCTTCTTTCTTTTTTTTGAAAACCGGAAAATTGGAGCTAAGCTCCCCTATACTCGGAGTACCACTGGCCCGTCCCTAGGCTGTGGCACCGGCATAGTTCGAAGGGTATTCTAGTTTAAGCGCTTTACAGCAGCCTCGAGAAGGATCTCTCAACGAAGAAGGGCTTGACCGCTGGGCTGCCTCTTGGGGACGCTGATTGAGCTTCTTTCGGTGTATCATTTGTGCTGTGTTTGTGATTGGAATTCCATAGCAGATATCTTTTGGTTGGTACCCATTTGGTGAAATGGGCTGTGCTGCCTCACGTATTGATGAGGAGGAGAAAGTGAAGGCTTGTAGGGAGAGGAAGAAGCTTATGAAACAGTTATTAGGGTTTAGAAAAGAATTTGCAGATGCTTTGCTCATTTACTTGAGGGCATTGAAGAATACCGGTGCAACCCTTAGACAATTTACTGAGTCTGAAACATTGGAGCTTGAAGGTACTATTTATGGCTTCGCATCGCCGCCATCTCCGCCTCCCCCGTTGCCTCCCTCTCCACCACCACCTCCGCCTTTTAGCCCGGATTTGCGAAAGCATAGAGCTGAAGATGCTCAAAAGGATGAATTAAGTCAAGAAGGAAGCATTGTTACTGATGATGAGGAGGATGATCGCACCCCACCACATCCCATTTTGAGCTCACATTG
Organism: Sicyos baderoa; assembly: GCA_037832685.1. NCBI lineage: Eukaryota > Viridiplantae > Streptophyta > Magnoliopsida > Cucurbitales > Cucurbitaceae > Sicyos > Sicyos baderoa. The sequence continues at coordinate 5,030,459 of JBBMEF010000004.1, forward strand.
GGAGTATTGGGATCCTTTTGAGCATCCTGCTGCACAACAATTAAAGAAGAGTGAAATTGTGGGGCAAGTTGATGAGGAAAATTGGGCAGAAACTAAGAGTGAATTTGAGGAAGAGGGGAAGAAGGCAGAAGCTGTACAAGATATTGTGAATCCAGAGCAAGGGGAATTGAGGGGTTGTATTTCTGCTACCACTAGCTTGCCTATGAAAACCGCTATAGGTATGGGCACAATATCGTGGAAAAAGAAGAAAACCTTGGGAGCTGTGGTCAAAGAACTCGACGAGTATTTTCTCAAAGCATCAGGCGGCATAAAAGAAATAGCTGTTCTTATTGATGTCAACGTTGGAAATGATTTTCTGCCACATAATTTCAGGGAAAACAATAGTAAGTATACTCTTTCTTTATCTACTTATTTGTCTCCTTTGTGCAGTTTATCTCATTTATAACTTTCTTTTATATTTTTGAATTTCTTTGAAATTGTCGAGAAGCTAATATTTTTGGTTAAAAAATCATCAACTAATATAATTGGTATGGTTTTATTTCTTCCCTTTGATTATGGCATTGAACTTATTTGATATGGCTAACATTGAGCATGCTGCCCCTGTATTCCTCTTGCAATTGTAGTATGCGCCTTCCAATGTTTTGTTCTTAACTCTTAGATCATTCAACCCTTGCGGATTTTGTTTTGCCGAATAGTTTGTTGTTTTTATCTCCTTTTAGTTTGTTATGCTAATATTTGTTACTTTGTGTCGAGGTCTCGATCAACTTCTCTAGCCTTTTTGAGGAAACCTTTTCCACATTTATTTCTTGGATGTCACCTGTTTTTTTTCTTATTTTTGAGATGGATACTTTCAGGTTTGGCAAAATGAATGACAACCGATAATGTGATGTTTCAATTACTAGTTTGTTATTTAAACCTAAAAAAGGTTTTAATAAGTTTCTGATCATTGAACTACTTAATTTGTGCACATTGAAAGTTTAAACATTTATTAGATACTTTTTAGACTTCAAAGACCTGTTGGGCACAATTTTAGAAGTTTAGATAACAAATTTCTAATATAATCTAATGTGAATGAGAAGTTTGTTTCTTGGTAAAAATACAAAACCACATATATATATATATATATCTGAACATGTTCCAACTATTTTTCTGCATATCACTTAAAAACCAATTCTTCAACCTATGATTTACAGGGAAGAGAAGCAGTTCTGCTAAGGTCTTCAATGCTCTGTCACGGAGGTGGTCATCTAATTCACTTCAGTTTACTACAGATACAGTCAATTCTTGTGGCCCCAATGAACCATGTCGGCCGGGAGCTCATTGCATCACCCTACAGAAACTTTATGCAGCAGAGCAAAGACTTCAAAAAGACGTAAAGGTAAAAAAGAAGATCATGAATCATGATGATATGAACTGGTGTGCAAAATTTCAGAATATATTTTTGTTTGCCATGTCATGTGTAAAACTATTCAATTCTGTTGATTTATGTCCAAGAGAAACCGAATAAAGTAAAGAAGCGAAATATATTCCAAGATTATGTGATCTGCTTGTTGGCATGTATACCATAATACTATAGAGTATAGATTAGTTTAATTGGAACCTTTTACCTCTCATCTCTCAAGCACACTTTCATGATTTGACCTAATGGTCTAGAGGACCTTTGAAAATTAAGAGGAAATGAGTTCAATCCATTGTAACCACCTGCTTAACATTTACTATTCTACGTGTTTCATGTCATCTAATATAGTAGGGTTAGGCAGTTGATTGGAGAGATTAGTCGAGGTATGCATAAGCTAACCTGAGCAATCACCGATATTAAAAGAAAATCACTTTCCTTCTGTCATGTGGAAAGTAACTGCCCTAAGACATCTTGATGTGCCACTTGAGGTCCAGCCATGACATTCTGTCATGCTGATCTGCTAATTGGTGTTACTTGTATTAGAGGAGTGTGAGTAAGCATTTTAATTCTAACCTGAGAATATTTTTGTGACTTGTCCATTATCCCTGAAAGTTGTGGACCAAGCTCTAAAAGTTTTTTCCATTGGACCAGAGTTCTTCCTAGAACATGACATGCATTGCCTCCTTTCTTGTGGTCAATGTTTCAAGATGAATACCGAAATCCAGAGTGCCTTCTACTGACTGTTTAATAAGAAACATATGAAGGGATACATGAGTGGAGATAGTGAAATTAGAATTAGCCTAAAATTTATCATTTTAGGACTTGGAAAATTTATAAGCTCACTTTAGTTTGAATTCGCAGGAGCAGTGTCTTCTTTTTTTGTTGGCAAGTCATGGAGAACATTGGAGCAACTGTTTTTCTTTTTCTTTTTTTTTCGTGACTATCTGGGCCAGCTTTCGTGCACCTCGACTAATCACCTGACCGTACAACATTTGGAGCAACTGTTTTCACTTTTCATTAAAGGATATATTTTAATCCAACTCCTGTTTCTGAACTGGAACCTACTGGCTACTGCAACTTCTTGTATAGACTTCACTGCTCTTTAATTTTTTTCCTTACGTATTATGAAATAATGCCAATTCAGTGCAGTTTCAATACTGGTGGTGATAGGTGGTTTTTGTTCAATGACTTGCATATGATTCTGTATCCTCCATAAAATTTCATTGAGATTTTATTTATTTCCTTGTTATCTTGGTTTTTTGAAGGAAGAAGAAGTTACCAATCTTGAGCATGCGAAGAAAGCTTTGATACTGCAAAAACAAGAGGATGAACACCATGATTCGACCAAAACTGAGAAAACTCGCCAGACTGTTGAGAGTTTGGAGACGGACATAATACGTTTGCAGCAAGCCATAGGCGAACATTGTTCTTCGATATTGGCGCTAATGGATGAAGAATTGTATCCGCAACTAGTTGCTCTAACTTCGGGGTAAATGCACATATGATTTGATTGAGCTCTAGAGAGAAAAATTACGTATACATGGATATCCAACACTGTCACTTTCCGAATGAAGAACGAACCATTGTTTTCTTGGGTTTTGCTACTGTGGTTCTTTTTTTAAGCTCCATTAATCTATTAACTTAAATCTTTGAGTTTATTGGTGATTTAACATGATTCAACACGGTATAAAGACAAGTTCATATGAGAGAAGTGTTGAAGTATTGATATAATTAAATCTACTTCAACCTATTCACTTAAGCTTTTGGGTTGATTGATAATTTAACATGATTTAGTAGTTACCTTGCAACCTATATATTTGAATAATTTGATTTGCTCGAAGAATTTGGAGTTGCAGGAGATTTTTAGATTGCATATCTATTGTGTGAACCAAACCTGCTTTAAATTACAAAAACTATATAGAATAAGATTAAAATCTGCATTTTGATAAAGATCTTCATTTTTCTGGTTCATTCTCATTCAGGTTATTGCACATGTGGAAGATAATGTCTGAATGCCATCAAATACAGAATCAGATCTCCCAGCAGTTGAACCATCAGATTAACAACCATGACATGGATCTAAGCACGGATTACCATCGCCAGGCCACAGCTCAGCTTGCAGCTGAGATAACTGTCTGGTACAACAGCTTTTGCAATCTCATAAAATATCAAAGGGAGTACGTAAAAGCCCTCCATAGGTGGACTCAACTTACCGACTTCCTTGTCGATCACGATAGACGGAGTGTTTGTGCATCTGTGGTTCTTAATCTCTGCGAGAAATGGCAGGGTGCCCTTGAAAGATTGCCTGACAAGGTACTTGGTCACAATGTAATTCTTGGCTTGTCATTACTTTGATTTTGTTCTGATGATTAAAGGTATGAGTCAATGGAGAAGGTTGTCGAGGTAAATGTTGATTTCTTTTTTTGATATCCATGACATGAGTATTCGGGTTAACTTACGCACAACTCGATTATTCTTATGGAACATATTGCGTGATCCTACAATATTTGGATGTCAAAAAATTTCAACCATAGGAAATTAGTGTCTAGATAGGTGAGGTGATTCATCATGGATTGAAGTTGAACCTATCACGTCTTGATCTCTAAGACTCTCATTGACCACTAGACCAACTCATTATAGTTTGTTGATTTTTATTTTCAATTTTTGTTCTCACATTGTTATTCACTCTGTTCATTCTGTCCATCTTACAGGCAGCTTCAGAGGCCATCAAGAATCTCTTGTCAGCCATAAACTCCCTACTACTACAGCAAGTGGAAGAACAGAATCTCCAACATAAATACGAGAAGCTCGATAAGAGACTTCGAAAAGAGATGCACTCTCTGGCAGAGATGGAAATGAAACTAGGGGGAAGCCTTATGTCAGAAGAAGATGGAAGTGGAAATTTGAACCCCAAGAATCCGTTGTCGCTAAAGAGAGCGAAAACGGATGCCTTGAAGAAACTTGTCGATACCGAGAAGGCCAAGTATCTAAACTCCGTCCAGGTTAGCCGAGCCATGACTTTAAACCATCTGAAAACAGGCCTCCCCAATGTTTTTGAGGCTCTCATGGGATTTTCTAGTTTCTCTGTACAGGCTATGGAGTCTGTTTGTAGTAATGTTACACCTCAGGAATGTTGTGATGATGCAACAGTGACTACTACTACAAACTGAGTTTGTTAGCATTTTGAGATGGTAAATTGGTAATTATGGCCCCCCATAGAAACATGTTTTTAATAACAGAATCAATTTGCTCTGCAAGTTCTTTATTTTTTTGTTGGATCTGCATTTAATCATCATATCAATGCATACATGAAAGTTTCAGATTTGTCAAGCCCCCCTGGTTTAATTGGGGATATGGTTTTTCTCTCACAATTGATATTAACTTAGCTGCCTTCAGCCCTGCAATGTATTATCAATTATCAAACTTTTATTAGGATCGGCTGAATTACCACTAAATAATGAAACAACTATGCAACTTATGATAATATAGGATCAAAAGATTCATAATTTTCTAATTAATGTTATTTATTTTTAGATCACAAGACAAGACACCAATATAATAAATACTCGAATATCTCTTAAATAGACAAACTTTAAAAAAAAAAAACATTTGGATTGTGATTGTAGGAGAGATTTATTGGATATAAATCTACAAATTATTGGATATAAATCTACAAATTAGATACCGATTACACATAAATCTAATCCACAATCAAAGGTTTCCAATGCTATTTGAATGGTCATGATGGTTAAGAGGTATTTTATTTTTTATTTTTTCTTTTTTCTTTCTTCTATGAGAAAAAAAACATGGTCAATAGGTCAATATATACGTACATATATACGACACGTGACATGCACAGTAGTACTTAACTAATCAATCAATTCATTAATTAATTAGTACTTCTATATCCAGTTTAAATTATTTTTCTTTTCTTATTTTTTTGTGTGTAAAAAAAAAATCAATTATTCCAATTTCCACGCATAAAGGAAAAGGCAGAACTCGTTCTGTTGAGTCGAGTAATAAACACTCCCATCCTCACTCGCGTCCAACGCGCCGCCGCCGCTGCTACCTTCCTTATCACTCTCACAATCGGGCGGGCCGGGTTTAAAAATGAACAACCCATGACCCGTACCCGGGTTAGTAAAAAGCCAATCGTGAACGTCCCACAGAACCTGAACCGACTGCTTATTAACCTGAACCGTTTGATTGCCCCGAAATTTCCACTGCAAATTCTTGACCTGAACAAGAACAATCCCGTCGATACTGATCCACATCTCCGGATCCTTGGCGCCGGAGGTGGAGATCTCGACGACGATGTCCGATTCCTTCCGGCGATCGTCGAATCTCGCCCTAGTCGAGAAGCATTTCTTCGCGAACACGTTCTCCTTCTTGTAAACGAGCAGCGATTCGACAATCGCCGGTCTGGATTTGGTCCGTTTGTAGGCCTTTTTCTTGTAATCGCCGAGGAGGAGGACGACCTCCTCGTCGGCGACTAAGGCGACGTAGAAATCGGAGTGAGGCTCGGGGCCGTTGGCGAATTTGGCGGAGCGGACGTCCCAGTAGATGTCGATTTGGTTGCCGTCGAGATCTAGGGATTTGAAGCCCTTTTTGCTCCAGAAATGCCAGGGTTTAACATCGATCTTGTAGTTGCAGTGGAGGTCGCCGTCGAGAGCCTGGATGGTGATGGTGAGGGTGTGGTTCATGAGGTTCTTGGACCAGAGGACGGTGACGGTGCGCCAGAAGCCGGCGATGCTGGCATGGTAGAAGCAGGTGACGGTGCTCTGGGCGGTCTTGGTGGTGATCGGCTCGTCGGTGATTTTCTCGGCTAACGGCGGGTTGGCGAGGGATTGGGAGCGCATGGAGCGGCTAAAAGACATGGTTGGAAGGGAAAAAAGTTGCATGGAGGTGAGGATTCATTCAATTCAACCGAGAAAATGGAGATTCAGATCGGAATCGGTTTTGATTTTGAGTTTGAATTTTGTTATTTTTGTTAGGGTTTCTGTTTTTTGGGAAAATTTCTGAGGCGGAGAAGACGGAAGTTAGCCAGAGGAAGAAACGGAATTGACAGATGTTTTTTTTAAAAAACAAAAATTATATTTTTCCCATTTTTTACTTTTGTTTTCCACCATTAATCCTTTTTTCTAGCTAAATTCTCCCCCACTAATGTGGATGATTTTAATTCCTGCCACCTATTTATAATTTTCGCGCCAAATTATTATTTTTAAAAACAAATCTCAATTAAATCATATATATATATAAGGAAATTTTGATATGATTAATTTTTCATAAAAATGTCTGCTTCTTTGTTCAAATTAGATGGTTAGTTATTCAAGAGGGGTTGATTATTTTTATTTGATGTTAATTCATTTGAAATTTACGATTACAAATTCAAGCTCGAGAATCGATATCTGGCTCTTTTATTATTTTAGGGTATTTGTGCTCTCTATGTAGGTTTGTTGGTCGTCATTTCTCAATTTACACTAAAAAAAGGGTAAATATTCACATTTTATATATATATATATATAATAAAACTTTATCATATTAATTAGGTTACTATCAAACAATCAAATTAACACATCGCAAACAAACCCTTTTGATTATCTCTTGAAGTCTTAATTAATTATATATTTATTGAACTTTTTATAATTAATTTAATAATTTAATTATATGTAAGGCTAAGGGCATGTTTGCCCCATGGACAAACGGAGGAGTTGGCTTGACTTGGCTTCTATTCCATGTTTGCCCCATCGACTTCCATAAGTCCATCCAACTCCACCTGTGGGCCCCACATTTATTTTTAAATATTAAAATATTAAAAAACTACCAAATATTTATTTTTTTATTTAAATAAAAATTTCAACAATTCACTTTCTATCCCATCAAACCTAACTTTATTATTAAAAAACTATTAAATATCCATTTTTTTATTTAAATAAAAACTTCAATCATTCTCTTTCCATCCCATCAAACATAACTTTATCTTTTCTTTCCTTCCCCCCAAACATAAACTTATTTCACTTATCTTCTCTTCTCTTTCCAACTCAACCCAACCCAACCCATCCTCTCGCAGCCAAACATGCCCTAAGGCAAGAGGTTCAAATCAAATCATAGGATGTTGGCAGGCAACACACATCAACAAAATAGACATCTTAGAATTGAGTACAATATGATGCAATTTTATTATAACCTGATAACTTAGGTGGTTCCAATTAAAAATCATATGAATGGATTAGATAGTTGTTATAATATACAAATTAGGATTAGATGAATTGATAAATTGATCAACTAAAAATATTGGATCGATCTAAAAAAATATGTCTAACTCAATTCAACTCGTACCATACGCCCGCAAACCACATGAGGAGAGTATCATTTGAAAGTAAGATGCAAATATCATTAATCAAAAGGTTAAAAAACATGCATGAAGGTGGCTTCTAAACGAGACCTTTATCGGATACTTTTGTCCCAAGTGTTAATAAAAATACTTTTAGTTTTAATAATTTATATAGTGAAATATCCCTATACTTTTGTTCCCAATACAATTTAATGCTTTTAAAAAACACTTGCTTTAGAATCACTCCAATCAAACAAATAAGTGTCATTAATATTTTTGAATCACAAAGCATGATTGTTAAGATTGCTAAGTCCATGCAAATCAAAAAGGGTGAAGGGATAGTCATTAATTTCTATATATACAAAAATATAGAGGGAGAGAATTAATGTATATCAATTTAAATGTAGTAATTTAGTATTTTTTAAAATTGATTTTCTCTGGTACAAACTAGAAAAAAGATCAACAGATCTTACATATCGATTTTCAGGATCAAACATGTGTGATATGTCTGTAGTGTTAACTAGATTAACTCCAAACAATGAAACATTAACCCTTTCGATAAAATCAGTCATTTCTTATCATCACATTATGAAAGATGAATTAAATGAATAAATATTATTACCATCCCAAAAATAAGTTTCATAAAATAAAACATTTCAAAACTTTTATTTATTTATTTTTGATTTTTTAATTCCAACTTTTACACTATAAATCATTTTTGTTAAATTTAACTATGTTTGAGAATAATGTTTGAGAATAAAAGATTCAAACTTATTAATCTTTTCGTCATAAATCATACATCATATCAATTGAATTATGAATTAGTCCTATAAATAAGCACCTACCTCCATCGCTAAGGAATTAATATGAAAAACAAATATAAAGGCAAAGGATGATACAAAAAGTAGTAAGAATAAATTATGAATAATGTTGAAAAGGAGATAGGGCTAGATTCCTAAACCATGGACAAAGAGAAGAATAAAATTAAGCAAAATCACAATTTACCAAATATTGCTAATTAGCCCCTCCATTCTTTACCTTTTTTTTTCTTCCTTGTCTACTTTCCCTTTGTCAACTAATTAATTGATTATGAACTTCCAATCTATAAACTCAAAAGCATCAAAACTCCAACAAGTAATTTCAGGCAGACCTGGCTTGAACTGTTCTTCAACTTTGAAGGAGCTGAGTTTGTTGAACTGTAAAAGAAAAATTAAAAAAAAAAAAAAGAAGATTGAATATATATATTTTGTATAGTTAGTTTTAATATGTTATTATTATTCTTAAATTCAATGTGAAGAAATACCTGGATGCTGAATAGTCACATTTCCCATAACCTGTAAAAAAAGCATTGTAATGAGGAATATGGTTGATCTTACATATTTTTATCATTATTGTTTCATTTAAAAAGTGATGTCTAGAATGCCACCGGTTTATTTTTTTTTTTTTTGAGTGTTTGAATTAATTTACAAATATTGACTATTTATACGAAATAATCATTTAACGGCGTAAAACTCTTTTAGAGTAGTTGTACAAGATGTGAGTAGAGCTATGCTACTTTTGGTAAATTAAACATTATTTACCTGACAAATAACCATGAATTTAACTTATATTTAAAAAGTATTTAAGATATGTCTGAATACCCATTAATGTGGTCCAATATATACACATTTTATTTTTCTTTATTTAATTTTTATATTTTTTGTTTAAAATAAAATAGATTACGGACTATATTAAGCCACATAAATAGCCATTAATATTTAAGTCATGTTTAGGCATGACTAATATTTACCGATTAAAGACTATTTCAATAATTAGACAACCTATCATATTCAAGTTAAATAATAATAAATTTGAATATTCCAACATTAATTCAAATGGCATAATTTTTTTTTGGTTAAGCAATGATTAAGTTAAAATATTCAAATTCATAATCTTTTCTTTATTATTATTGTCAACATAATTTAATAATTAAATTATTTTTATATTTATGATTGTTTAGGTTAATTTATGTGCATATTCATTATTTTAGTCTGTTTCAAGACAAAATCTAAAATACCAACTAGAGTTATAGCTTAAGCATACGTCTAACGACCAAAAAGTCTTGGACTCGAGTCTCCCAATCCCAACATTATAATCTCAAAAAATAAAACCAAGCTAAAAGAAAGAGAAAGAGATAAGATTTTTTACTTGGGTTGTTTTTGGTTAACATGGCAGAGCCACCAAAGTTGCAAGAAATATCAGAATTGCCATTCTGCTGATAGTAGCTATTAAACGCATAAGAAGCATGAGACAAGAGCGTGTCCGGTTCATAACAACGCCCTCCCTTTTGAATGGCTCTGCAATCCGCCTTCCCCAATCCACACGCCCAATCCAGCGATATCTGCAGGTCGATTTGCGACACTCCCGGCTTCGCCACGCACCACGACGTCCCCTCCAAGAACGTCGTGTTCCCTTCCGGTGGCGACCACCTCGTCACCGGCATTGTAGCCTCCGCCTTCTCCACCGCTGCCGCCATCCCTTTCCCTGCTTTCAACAAAAAGACAACAACCACTTGTGACAATGTTATTCACCTCAAAAATAGAGGACCCTTTTAACACCCTTGCTCTCTTTTTCTCTGTTTTTTTTCCTAGTTTTGTGAATGTTAGAAAACATACAAAATAATGTGTAATTTTTTAGTGATTTTGACACTACTAATGATATCAAATTGTACATCGTGGAAAGTTCAATCATTTTTCCTTTAGTTTCACTCTAAAAGTTCAATATTAAAGAAGATGATTGTCCTTACTTATATATTCACGATCTTTACTTTACATTCAACTAATCATTCCCTATCGGTTGCTAAATTTCTCTTATTATAACGATATGATTCTAAACTATGTCTCCAAGCTCGTGTTATTGCAAGGATATGACTTTGATAACACGTGTTAAGAGACAACAATCCTCAAAAGAATCGTATCATATTGTTCATTTAGGACAAAAAAAGAGAGAGATGAAAATGAGAATGTTTGAAGCAAAACATGACATAAAAATGGAGTCTTTAGTGGGAAAAAACATACCCATAAGGAAATATTGGAGTAGCAGAAAGAACTCCAAAGCCCAGATTTGTGTTCTCATTTTCATGGTGTTGAATGAATGAATGATTTTCTATTGCTTTGTGTGTTTGAAGTTAAGGGGTACAAAAGAAGGAAGAAATGGGGATTATAAATAAATGCAGGGCATTTTTATTTTATTTTATGGGGGTGAAGAATCATTAGTTTCTTCAAATGAAATTATCTTCTTTTTCTCTCTTTCTTTCTTTGCTTTTTTTTTTTTTTTTTTTTTCAAAAAAATTTAAATTTAAAATTTTGTTAAATATTTGAGATGGGATTAAACAGTTATGAAGAATGTACGTTGTTGCAGAAGCTAATCAGCTACTTTTTGACAGAACCACAGCCCTGGATTCCATCTACCTTTCAATGGAGCTTTTTTCTCAAGCTGGTTTTCATTACATAAATTCAAAAAAAATAAATAATAATAATAATAAAAAAACAGAGTTGTAAATTACAAACTTGGTGTAGGGTGTAGGCATGGATTTGATTAGTGTTTGAAACGAAAAATGTCCATCCACATTGATATGATATTATTCACCGAACAATCAGCACGACTTTATTTTTATGTATCTTATAAAAGAATTTACATCAATAGAGTTATTGTTATAATATTGTTCATCTTGAAAATTATCTCTCATGACTTTATTTTTGGCATTTTCTAAAATATCTCATACTAATGCAGATGTTGCTATCTCTTTAAATACACAATATCTTAAAATTTCCCAATTCATTTTTGAGGCCATTACTTTTATTTTTAATTTGAATATGTATTTATTATTTGCTTTTAATTTTTATATAAATAAATGTGATAATTTTTATATTGTGTAATAAATATTTTTGAGAACTTAAAAATGTTTTAAAGAATTGTAGAGGATAAAAAAAAGGATTTTGCATAGATATCACAAATGGGATAAATAATTGCATAGATGGTAAAAAAATGAAAATAATTAAGTAGATAGCAAATATTGTTTGAAAAGACCAAAATACCCTTTTAATTGGGCTTTCAGCCCATTTGATTGACTCAATCAATGACCACTGATTG
>JBBMEF010000004.1:5042422-5061288 GCA_037832685.1 Sicyos baderoa
TTCAAAATTAGAATGTAGACATAAATTTAAAGTCTAATAAAAAGTAGACATTTCTTTAATTAGTTTCTCAGATGTAGATATTTTCCTAGTTTTCCCAAATAAAAATTTGTAAATGTAGTTATTGGTATTAATGAGTATATAGATTTTAATATTTTCAACAAAATATTGTGCATTAATTATATATATATATATATATATATATATATTCATATCAATTAACATGTTAATTAAACATATATATATTTTTTTTGGAATGATATCAAATACCTTGTATATACTTTAGACAGTATGAGATATGCAACCCTTGCACTAAACAAGAAAGGTATTCATTCTTTCTTTCTTTTTTCCAGTTATAACAATTGAGGTGTAGAAATTCGAACTCATTATCTCTTAGTTATTGAATTTGATGTGTTTGAGTTACTCATTCTCATTGCTATTTGACTAGAGTTTTATTGAAGCACAAGCTTTGTTTATTAAAATATATATATATATATATATATATACTTTATGAGAGTGCCATGAAGAATACAAATTAGAATTAGATGCATTAATTTTATGTAACCCACTTACTACTTTATTACGCCCCCATTAAAGTAAAATATAATATACGTTAAAACTAATTTTATTGACACCCCCAAAAAGGCTAAGTTGGGCATCTCTATTTAGCTTATAGAAAGAGTTGAAGGAATAGAATATTGGTAATTGCAAGAAATTGGACTTCTGGCTATCTTCATCTTGTCACATTGCTAAATGTTATCAACATGATTGGTCCAAATTTAAAAATAAAAAATAAACCCCTTGAGTTTTGCTTTTTGTTTAAATAATATTCATATTATTTAAAAAGTTGGATGAATAATCAACATAGCAATGACATACAAAATATGACAATGGCTCGAGCACTTGTCACATTATGCTAAAGGTAGTTTTGCAACGTTTAGGAATAGTCTAAAGGTTTGTTCACACAAAAATATTTTGTTGAACGAATTTTTTCAATCAATATTGTTAAGTTTCAAAGAATTTGAGTTTTTTTTTATAAAAATAAATAAATAGCAAAGTTCATATATGTTTTTTTTTGTTGTTGAATAGGAAACATATGAATGCATAATTATGTGTTCATAGTTAGGATTTTTCAAGTCGTTCTCTCTAAGAAAATATAAATTGTTCATGAAGTTTGAGAAAAGAATCACATTTCAAAGCCATCCTTGTTCCTTGAAGAGGAAGCTTGAACAATGCAGACCAATTGCTTAGACGGACAAGAAATGATATCTATTCAACTCATACATAATACAATAGGTGTCTACAAAGTTGAGATATGCCCATATGACTAACAAAATATCTACGATAGATGACAACCCTAGACATACCTCTCCATATTGTTATGATATTGTTCACCTTGGACGTAAAACCCGAGACTTCGTTTTTTTGTTTCACCTAAAAGACCTCATGCTAATGGAGATAATTATCCTCTCTTTGTTTGTATTACCAACAATCCTCTTCTCGAACAAGGTATCGCCGAAGAGCCTCTTCACCAAATAGTTATCCTTTTGAATTATACTTAAGCACACTAAAGCTCAAATCATGAATCCTTCCAAATTATACTTGAACATCATGAAAACTCAACCACAAATCCTTTTGAATTACGTTTGAGCATATTTCATAAGCACCATTTACCGAAGCACTTCCATATAAGTACCCCTCACTAGAATATATTTCATAAGCATCCCTCACTAGAGTACATTCCATAAGCCCTCTTCATTGGAGTGCATTCCATAAGCACCCTTCACTTGAGCACTTCATTAGGTCTAACCAATAATTTTTCATCATGACTATGTCATACATCATATTGAGACTCACAAATTCTTTGTTCCATACTCGAGAATTCTACATACATGGCTAAGTTAGGGACACTGCTGATACCACTTGTGAAGGACAACAACTCACGTGAGATCTCCACATTAGTATGATATTCTTTATTTTGTACCTAAGATCTCATGATTTTACTTTTGGTTTCACTCAAAATGTCTTATACCAAAAAGGTCTTAAACCAATTGGGATGATTGTCTCCCTCATATACCCATGATCTACCCTTTAACTAATCAATGTGAGACTATACTTTGTTTATGTTCTCATTAATACTGCATCTTCAAGTCTGCTCTACTACATCGTGACCTTACTAAAAGTAATACATAATATGCGATTTAATCTCAAAATCAATTAGCAATTAGAGTAGCAGCCTATGTATTTTATCGATGTTGTGACGTCTCCCTATCCTTTAAATGTGAGATTCTTAATACGCTCTTTCAGGATGGTGTCTTTTTGGGTTCCTCATTCTTGGATCAGGTCCAAATATTTGTGAACAAAATATTCTTTTGGGTTTAGTGGCATCTGATACCATATTGGATAACATGATATTTCATCTCAAAATTAATTATCAATAAGAGGAGTAGTCTATATATTTTTATAAATATCGTGAGCTCATCCTTTTACGTAGGATTCCCAACCATAAGTATTTGGGAGCTTCATGTAAATTTGTAATTGTGAACTTGAGGACAATATTGTCATAAGAGCTACAAGAATGATAGTAGTTTGGAAAGCATCATTTTGGGCACATATAATTGCAGGATCAATATTGCTCCTTCTATTCAACATGTCACTTCATATTTTAAGTGCAGGCACATTTGACTTTTGAGCCATGTATATAATGGAACCATAGGCAATCATTCTCACCTAAGAAGGATGAAAACTTCAATTTTGGTAATGTATCCAAACTCGATGTGTGCCCGACACTCGAAAACTAACACTTGTTAAACACATATCAAATACATGTGTGGTGAATCCTAGTTTTACAAAGTGAATATGGAATACTCATTTTTTTTATTCTGGCTACTTGTATAGTATAACCTTAACCCGTTGAGCTATACTCAAGTTGATATGTTTTGAACAACTGTTGAACATAATAGATAGACAAAAATAACATCGAAGAGAAAAATACATCAAATTTGTTTCTAATGTTTTTATTAAATCGCATGTCATTGTGTTTGTGTTGTATCTTGTACGTGTCTCGTGTCCATATCCGTGCTTCTTAGACTCTCAGAATGTGTTTGGATGACACATATTTAAAAGAAAACGACGGTAGCCTTTCGGTTTAAAGCTTTTGTTGAAACCATTAAGCCTTTTGGAGTGCACACAGCATATCAGATCTTCCAAGCATCCATTACTTTCTTTGTGACTATACATCTTTTTGTGAGATTTGACATGTTGTTCTTCAAGTGCCATGGAAATAGATAATAATTGGGAGAGATTTTTTATATAGTTTCTAAGGCAAGTAAATGATTCCAAGATATTAGACAGATGGTTTTTCGGCTGTAGTTGCCTCAGCTTTCACTATCTCATTCCAACTCTTCAAAGATGCTCAGCACTATAGATTAACAAGACAGGCATCATGAGATTTTAACAACCTTTCCGATATCGGTCCTTATAAACTTGTGCTGTACTTAAATCGTCAGCGTCGTGACAATTCATGAGCTTACTCCAAACCTATAACTGTTAAAGGTTCTAAAAAAAGGTGGAAGAGACAAAAATGAAATAACATTAAGATATTCTGATACAAGTTGCTTTTATTAGCAGTGGTACAAGTTGAATTGTTTTTTTACATAATTTCCATTTTCCTATCAGAAAAAGGCTTAGCTTATAAATATTCGTGTGCTTTCACAACTAAAATCATATTTCAGAAGTCTTTGGACAGGCATCATATTGTGGAAGGAAAAAAGGTGCAAAAATGAAGCCTGTTGTGGTAATGCTTTCAATTAATCTTGCACTTGCAGGTGTGAATATACTACTCAAGGAGATTCTTAGTGAAGGGATCAGTCAGCTGCTTATTGTTGTGTATCGACAAATGATTTCGGCTCTTTTCTTGACGCCGATTGCCTATTTTTTGGAAAGGTAAAGACAACTTGACCTCTTGAACTTTCGAAAATATTTGTTCCTTTACCATTCTAGAGTCTGCATTTTCCTTCTTACTTTTCCAAGTTTGTTTTGTTGTGTAAAAAGGTCAAGTGCTACAAAACTATAAAGTTCTTTCTCTTTTTTTTTGGTGAAATGCAGAAAAACCAGACCTCAGCTTACAGCTTACATCTTATTCCTCCTTTTCATCAGTTCCTTACTTGGGTCAGTGTTACCTTTTGTAAAACTTTACAAAAACTTTATTGATGTCATTATAATTGTTTTCTGAAGTTCGAACAGTGGGGAGGAAATATGAATCTCTAACCTTTTGGTTGGGGGTATAATTCTTTTAGCCAGTTAAGCTGTGTTCGGTTTGACATGACTACTACCTTATTGTAAATAAGAAACTTTGGAATGCTAAATTAATGCAGGTTAACACTAACATTGTACCTATTCCTAATTGGTCTGCACTACACATCCACAACTTTCTCTTGTGCATTTCTCAACCTGGTGCCCGTAAATACGTTCATTCTAGCCGTATTATTCCGGTGCGTACCAAAAAAACCATAGTTTACTTTCTTTCCAAATGTTGACTGAAATGTGATGATAGTAACTATGGTTTCAAAATCTTTCTAGTATGGAGAAAGTGAACATGAAAAGCATGGGTGGAAGAGCCAAAGTGTTAGGGACTCTGGTGTGCATTTCAGGAACCTTACTTTTGATTCTGTACAAAGGAATGCCGCTAACCAGCCCCGGATCAGTAACCGGGAAAGCAAATGGCTCTCTTGCAACGATTCAAGCTGCAACACCAGGAAGATGGTTAATAGGTTCATTGGTTTTGACTGCAGGCTGCTTTATGTGGTCCTCATGGTTCCTTATGCAATCAAGGGTTGGCAAGGTTTATCCATGTCAATATTCTAGTACTTGCATCATGTCCTTCTTCAGCACCATCCAATCGGCTGTTTTACACTTGATTATAGACAGGAAGAACTTCGTTTTCGTTGTGAAAGGGAAGTTTGCCATCTTAAGTCTCATATATGCTGTAAGTATCAGTTTGTTTTCTAACCTCAGAAGCTATTTGTAGCTAAACTTCTTTGAAATTTGATGTTGTTGTGATGGGTTTAAACAGGGATCTGTTGGTTCAGGGTTGTGCTATGTGGGGATGTCTTGGTGTGTGAAGCAAAAAGGGCCAGTTTTCACAGCTGCTTTTACCCCTTTCATGGAGGTTTTTGCAGCCATATTTGATTTCTTCATCTTGCATGAACAGATTCACCTAGGAAGGTCTGCTTTTTTTTTTTTTTTTTCCCTATTTCTTCTGAAAGCTTTTAACTTCAAAAAACAGAAAGAACAACAACCAGACTTGACAAACACAAATTGTGTCAATACAAAGGCACTCTCTTCTATATCAAGATCTTCCATAATAATCCAAAATACTACAAGGAAAATAGATTTTGTTTCTAAAAAGTAAACTGGCTGTCAACTAACTATTTCCTGATTTTGTTTGATGTTCTTTAAAAGACTTGAATCTTAAACAAATTTCAAAATTAAAATAGGCCTTTAAGTAAAAAGGCAACAAAATCATCATCAAAATGGCTATAAACCATGGCCTAATGGTCAAAAATGACTCGGAGGATCCCAGAAGTTATGGATTTAATCTATGGTGGTCACATACCTAAGAAATAATTTTCTACAAATTTTTTTGACATCCAAATGTTGTAGAGTTAGGCAGTATGTTCTGTGAGAATAGTCAGATGCGCGTAAGTTGGCTCGGACACTCACAAATCTAAATAAAAATGGGGCTTAAAAAATTTATGATTCCATGAAAACAATGATGTTTAACACATCAGTTAAAAAACAAACCTTTGGCAGACCTGATCATGTGGTTCATGTCCAAAAACTTTGATATAATTTTAAATGTAAGGTTGTGATGTGGCAGTGTTGTGGGGTCAGTTTTGATCATAACTGGAATGTACATTCTTCTATGGGGTAAAGATAGAGAAGCAAAGGAGCATGCAGTGAAGCAGACTGTGGCAGTTGAAGAAGGCTATCATAATTCAAACAGACCACCAACAAATGCAGATGCAGAGGAGCAGATATAAATAGATGTGCATTTTCCTTTTCATTTCCTTTGAGCTTCCCAAACTTTGTTAGATTGGAAGAGCCTAAATAAAGATATGCTAACTTTATAGTTTATATGATATGATGAAATTTTAGATGAATATGTGGATGACTAATAGTATAAAGTGACAAACCTGAGGAACCGAATGGGTCGGTGGCACGATTGGTTATCTGGTTTGGTGTTAATTCATTTCCACTCCACGGTCACAGGTTCGATCCCTGGAATCGGTATTGTAATCTCCCCTTCCCCCAATTACTCAAAAAAAAAAAAAAAACAACAACAAACCTGAGGATAACTCAACTGGTTAATGCATTGTAAACCTTTCTCAAAGTTTGGATGTTTGAGCTCCCACTCCAACCACTGCAACACCGAGTTTGAACTAGAAAAATAAAGTAAAAACATTGATTAAAAAAATAATAAATAGTATATTGTGAGTTTGTTACATTTTTCTTTAAAAAATATTTCAGTTCAAACAATGAAATCAATTAATTTTGAAGCTAAACTTTGGAAATTACATAGCAAATAGATTATTCGTATCATAACTAGTTGAATTAGAACCACCAACAAGAATGTAACTAACATTATAAATATATATATATACATAATATTGTAATTTTGAAACAATAAATGTATTTTACCAAATGGGTCGATATAGTTCAACACTGACAGTTCGATCATGGTACTTGTCCCGGCTTAAACCTTTTCCCGATATGTAATAAAAAAATAATAATAAATGTATTTTAAAAAGCATTTTACAAAATTCAGTGCTATTTTTAAAAAATCAATAATTTCTTAAATACAAAATGCAAACCTTGGGCTATAAAAGCTTGTGAGAGCTCCCGTCTTCGTCTTCCCCACGAATCTGCCGTAGCTTCAGCGAAGAACTCGGAACCCTAATGAAGCAAGAAGAAGTCAATCACTGTCAAATCCAACAATGGTATCCGAAATTCAAATCCTTCTCTATCAAAACCCTAATTCATGAGCTTCCAGAATCTTTCGTTCACTACCTTCTCGACGATTCCGGGCCCTTCCTCCTTCCTCTCTCCATCTCAAACGAGGACGCACTTCCAAACAGAATCGTCAATCCCGATGAAGAATCCGATTACCAGCTGAAGGAAGATTCCGACGACGAATCGGAGCAATCCACTCCGCCTCCTTCCTTTCCAGAGCTCGAATCCGATGTCAAACGCTCGATTTCCTCTCTCGGAGGCTCTGTCTTCCCCAAGCTGAACTGGAGCGCACCGAAAGACTCTGCGTGGATCAGCCCGACCGGAACTTTGAAGTGTTC
The DNA here is from genome assembly GCA_037832685.1 of Sicyos baderoa. NCBI lineage: Eukaryota > Viridiplantae > Streptophyta > Magnoliopsida > Cucurbitales > Cucurbitaceae > Sicyos > Sicyos baderoa. Next base: position 5,049,772 of record JBBMEF010000004.1, read on the forward strand.
CTCCTTCAGTGAGATCGCGCTCCTGCTCCGATCTTCCGATTCGCTTGTTCACGATCTCTGTCACGCGTACGATTCCTGCACCGACAAGTCCTCGCCGAGGCCGGCGAGATTCTTCCTCGCGCTTCGGAAGTGGTATCCGTCTCTCCGGCCGGAGATGGAGTTTCGCTGCTTCGTGAGGAATCGGGATCTGGTTGCGATTTCGCAGCGTGAGGTTACGACGTTCTATCCTGTGCTGGTGGAGAAGAAGGAGAGCCTGCGAGAAATCATCCGAGAATTCTTCATGGAGCATGTGAAGACGAAGTTCGAATCGGAGAATTACACGTTCGATGTGTATGTGACGAAGAACGAGAGTGTGAAGATTGTGGATTTCAATCCATGGGGAGCGTTTACACTTCCATTGCTGCTGGATTGGGAGGAATTGGAGGGGCAGAATGAAGAAGAGATTGATTTCAGAATCGTGGAGAGCCGGCGGGCGGTGAGGCCTGGATTGAAGACGGCGGTTCCGTTCGATTACTTGGATACGAGCTCTGGAAGCGGTTGGGATCAGTTCTTGAGAAATGCAGATCAAGAATTGCAGCACCAAACCAGAGAAGATTGAATTTCTTTTTTTTTTCTTTTTTTTTCAGAAGATTGAATTATGGAAATCAGTAATGCAATTTGGAAACTTTTATAATATATATGTTGAATTTAAGCCTAAATTAAGAGAAATTGTCATTTGATTTGATCATTTAGAACCAATAACAATGACAGATTCACAATGGCATTAACAAATCAATTAATCTGTTGAACTTTACTACGAGATTGTATATATATTCGGGCTAAGAAAGAAATTCTTTTTTTCTTTTTTTTTATCCATCACACATAGGACTAATATCATATCGTTTGATTCTACGAAATTTATATGAGATTAATTTCTAAATAAAAATATACTAAACCCGACTTTTTTGCACTATTTGAACCTTAGTCAAGGTAAACATCAAAAAATTGAAATTGGAAGAAATGGAGATAGATACTTATCTACAAATTAATGTCACACATGAGTCTCGAACCTAAAATCTTGAGGGCACCTTCAAAACTAAACCTTCAATCACCGGGGACCAAGCCAGTTAAACAAAACGGTTCTAATAGAAAGGGTAGACAATAAACAATCCTAGAAAGTTCCTATTTTTTTGTATAGGTTTCTACGATAGCGTTTATACACAAATTTAACAATTCTGATCATAAGACAACTATTGGCTATATAATAGGTTGTTATGTAGTATTAAACTCATAAACTACCACTTCAATCTATCACATAAAAAGAAAATAATAATAAAAAAAAAAAACAAAAATATTCAAAAAAAACTTGACATGATTTCCCTAAAATTGGCCCAAGTCTCTCCAGTCAAAACAAAATAAATTAGCTACATCTTCTTGAACCACATGCTTAGCCAGACAACGGCTCTTCTGAACAAGGATGACAAAATATACAGCACATCAGTTTAGGATTCTTATACCAAAACTAAACACAGAGTGGCACAACAGTTATTCAAAGTCCAAACGTAATTCCTGAGAAGTAAGAAACAAATGAATCAATAAAATTGGATAACCATACAGCCCAGCCCAGCCCGGTTTCGATCAATGTAACCTTGTCAGTTCCTCTACTCTCTTGCAAAGCTCCTCCGCCGAAACACCCATCTCCCGAGAGATCTCTTCCATTTTACTGCGGTTGAGGTCGAGGAATGACTCGATTAGGTCGCCATCCAAGAAACTTTTAGCTTCTGCAGTTCTCTTCTCGTTGTTGAAAGACCTCCACTGCTCATGGTTCAATCCTCCTACACCCTTTATCACTTTCCTCAATTTGGATTGGAGCTTATCCAAGAACACATATTGCTCATGAGGAAGTGAGGCAATGACCCCAATTACACCATTGACAGTGCCAAAAATGACCGTTGGAATCTGACCCACTTCAGAATCTGGTAAACGCATCACGAGGGAGCCATGTCGGAACCGGTTAACAAATTCACCAAGGTGGTATTCACCAACCACCTCTAGTCGACTGCGCTCCTCATCAGTTGCTCCCTCACTATTCTTTCGAACGGTGAAGAGGTTGAAGTAATTTTCAGCACCGAGGTAAATATCATCGTCAAGAATTTCCACTGCTGACATCCAATTTGCATTGTAGTCGCGGGCTCTCTCCTCAATAGCACCTTCCTCATGCTGGTACAAAAGAAACAACAATCTCAGCATTCAGAATATAAAGTCATGAGCCAAGTGGATTTTGGCCAAAATAAACAAAGCATCCAAATTGATGCTTCCTTTTTCTTCCTAAGACAAGCAATATATGGGAGAGTGCTAACCTTGTAGATTAACAGGGAAATGGACTTCATCAAATCACCAACAACAATGAAATCGCCACGGGTTTGCACATAGAGAGCGAGTATATGTCCATGGTGCCCACATTCGGACTGTAACTCCCGAGTACCATCATCTCGAAGTGTCCACTTATATAATTGAATTTTCTGGTTAATAGCAGCCAGCAGCTTTCCATTGAAGGCATTCAAGGAATAAACAGATCCCTTGGTTTCTTTCTCAGCGATAAGCTGTAGCTTACCTTCCTCAACAACAAAAACCAATATCCGGCCCTAGAGTTGAGAACAAATAACAAGAGATTAGAATGAATAAAAAGGTCCAACTCTGATGCTTAACATATATATAGTTTGTGCTAATACCTTGGTTGGTTCATTTTCTTCCGGCATAACATAAGCAGTTCCAACACAGTAATATACATTACTATCGTCCGAGAAAGAGCAGCTAAGAATAGAACACCCATACTCATAGGTGTCAAGAGCATAGGTTGAGATGGACTCAAAGGTTTGATCATCTAATAAGCGAATAAAATGCATTTCAGTGTCTTCCGTGCCTGATTGGTTATATCTCAAACTACAAATGGCAAATGTTCTGGACTGCTCCTGATGGCAGATACGCCGCGCATGCTCCCCAAGTGGAATAGAGCGAATATGAAGCTTTTGAATATCATCAATGGTGCCAATTGTAAGTTCTCCTTCTTTTGCAATTGCAAGGCTGACAACCACAATAATGAATAATTGGGACAAAAAGCCATTAACTAATATAAATTGAGAAAAGCAAGTTCACATGAAAGTAAACAAAAGAAAAATGTGGTGAAGAGTAGATGACACTTCCGGAAAAAAATTGTTTTTGATATGTGACTGTCTAGGTGAACTTGCGTCATCTCGACTATTGTCACGGGATATACTATCTAACCCTACAACATTTGGATGTCAGGGAAACTCGTAGGAAATTAATACCTAGATAGGTGGCCACAATGAATTGAACCGATCACCTCTTATTTCTCCATAGCTTTCTTTACCACTAGGTCACCCACGATGATTGAATCCTCCCAAGTATCAACTCAAATTATCATGTAAATGTTAATTATTTACAAAATGCTAACCATTTCCCGCACTTCTCAACCATATCAAAAAGACAAAAACTGGCATCATCTCAATTGGTCCACCACTTCCAAGGTTTACCAACACAAACACGATTCTAAAACGAACTAAAATGACATTGAAAGTCCTCTTTGTGTTATACACAATAGTAGAAAAGGAAAAAAAAATCCTGACACACTCATATTTTTGCTGTGTTTTGGAGACTGGCGAGGGAGGAGAGGAACAGTAGGATTTTTATGAATGGAGAGGTCCATGAATGAGGTTAGGAATATTGCTAGATTTTAATAGAATTTGAGATAATGATTGAGTTAATTTTTAATGCCTTGTGGTGGGCGTCAGTCTCTTCATTCTTTGTAATTATCACGTACTCTTTTAGATTGGAGTCTGTTTCGTAGTCAATTTCTGGAATTCCTTTTCATGGGGCTGTTTTTTTTTTTTGTACACCTTAAATGGAATCTCAAGTTCTCATTAAAAAGAAAAAGGAAAAAAATGTAATATATTATGAAGCACAGTTATTTTCTTAGTATGATATCTTACAATATTTATATAGCTAACTTATTTCCTACCTATTGTTCTCTTTTTTCTTTTTTTATTTGTTTTTTGAAACAAGGTAACCACACCCGTCCCTAGGCCAGGCACCGGAGACATCGAAGGAGAGTATGTCACAGGTGAGTTTCGAACCTGGGACTTTGAAGGGAGCATACTTTCAAATCTCAAGCCTTCAACCACTCTGCCACCCCTTGGGAACCCCTTGGGAAATCTATTGTTCTCCTTTTAAAAACAAACTAAGAAGATGTTTGGACGAATAGTTGCATGAGGAGTTATTTTGAGTGATTAAAATGGGGCGTTATTTTGAGTGATTAGAAATTGGCGTCGGAGTAATAATTCGTTTGAATGTAGAATTTTGTAGAGGAATTGCAGCAAATAGTTCATTTAGATGTGGAGTTTGTAGACAAGTTGCATAAATGAGTAGTTTTGAAATGAATAGTTATTTTGAGTGATTAAAAATGAGTATTTATTTTTTGTTTAGGAGTTGTAAATACTCATTTGTAACTCCTCCTCAAAACCAAAAATCAAGCACCCCCTAAGTAAAAAAAATTAAAATTAAAATAGAGAGAGAGCAGAGAGAGGGGGGACTCCCAAACAATAGTGCCCTAAATAAAGAAACAGAATTTCTTCAGCAAAAAACACAAACAAAAAGTACCTGTCTGGAAAAGCAGCAGAATTGAAAGGACACATATGGCTAACTTCCTTTAGATTAACATTGCTGTAAAGTAGTTTCTTGTTACTGCTATAAATGACTGTAGGTCTATCTGATGCAGCAAACACATGAGTGGCATTCTTGGAAGAAAAAGTACGGAGTGTTATAGGTTGGGTTCCAAGAGAAACTTTTTTTCTGTCCATTAGCTCGCAAGAATTTGAATTTGTGTTCAATATAAAGTTCAACAGATGACCATCCCCAAGGGCGCACAGCAAGTAAGATATCTGAGAAGAAAATGTCACATAAACTTCACAAACAAGAAGTAAACAAGTTCGCGAGTTATTATCTTAGAACTCAAGTTCAACAAATCTTGTTCAAGTAAGGTCGTCAAAGTTAACAAATTATCTATTCTAGCTAGCATAGGCAAGGGATAATAATACAAAATCAAGTTCAATTACCACGGAATAAAATCTAAATAAATAAAATTCCATCTCGTCAAGTAAGAGGCATTTTTTTTCTTCTTGAAACCGGGAAATCGGAGCTTCGCTCCACTATACCCGGGATAACCACGCCCGTCCCTAGGCCAGGTACCAGGAGACATCGAAGGAATGGAGATACGAGAGGTGTCTACAAATTAATGTCACGGATGAGTTTTGAATCTGAGACCTTGAGGAGAGCACACCTTCAAAGCTCAAGCCTTCAACCACTTGTGCAACCCCTTCGAGACTAAGTAAGAGGCATATTGATTCCATGACAAGTTATTTTTAGAGATTCAATAGCAAGTTTACATCATGATCATGTCCAAAGCAAACACATCACATGATGGCTCTTCCACTTTAATGAAGTTAATCACATTTCAGATCCAGCTATGACCCGACATAACCAAATAAACCAAGGTAGAACAGAAGTAGAGTAAGCACGCATACCCCTTCAAAAGTACAAAGAAGAACTGAACGAGGTATTATTTCTCCTCCTAATTGTTCCTTTGTAAGGAGATTCAGGTCTGGTAGTGAAAATATTCTGACACTTATATCTGTCCACATTCCAACTGCAGCGAGCTGACTACAATTAGGGTCATCACCAATTGGGTTTATGTCGAGGCATGAGATCTCATGCTCTAACTGTATATGTTTCTTTTCGACCAATAATCCATCACAAATTTCTAAATGAACTAAAACACCACCGCCAGTTGCCAATAAAACCTGTATTTAAGAACAAGAAATGATTAATTGCCTTTCCATTAAATGGCACACATTAATAGAAGAAAAAAAAAATGACTTCTGACATTTCAACTTCAGAAAGAAAAAAAAGTGAAGGGCGTTCATAATCCACGTCCTCCACAAATGTTGCTAAGTTTCCAATTTGTAACAATGAATTTTCCATTCAATAACTATCCAAAGTTGAGGCATAGAGTGGAACAGACAATACAGCTCGAGCCACACTTAGTTTTCCACTAAAATTATTTATTTTGTTTTGATATCCGTGATTGTCTGGGCCAGCTTGCGCGCACCTCGACTAATGTCACGGGAAATACCGTCAGATCCTACAACATTTGGATGCCAAGGAAACCCGTAGGAAATTAATTCCTAGGTAGGTGGTCACCATGGAAAAATTAATTCAAACAACTAAATTGACAAAAATAAAATGAGCACACCTGGGATGCATTAGCAGTGGCAACATTGATAGAGTAGTTTGATGGTGCATTCCATTCGTTTCGAAGTTCTCTAGTGGTAGAACTAACTAATCTTACAGAGCTTGAAGTAACCTGAAATAGCATTGAATTTTTATTAGCAGGTATCTCAAGCTCAAACTTCAAAAATTGAGAAAAAAAATATCCATCTAATACAACAAGATTATAGAACTTAGAAAATACATAGGAGGAACTAATTTTAACCCTCAGCTGGATTCTTTCTTTTTTTTTTAACCCTCAGCTGGATTCATCATTTCATATAGCATTAAAACGGAGAGGAATGACCAGCATGAGAAATATATCTAGGTCAGCATACAAATAAAAGTGGATAACATAATCAGCCTCCAAGAATATATCACATGATATTGAATTATAATCTAACAAAAAAAATCAGCTTTATCAAATTTTATTAGCATTATCCTATCAAAAAAAATTATTAGCATTATGGGAACACTGCAAGGCATTCCAGACCCTGTCCCCGACAGAATTTTTCAGATATGAAATGACTTTGAGGACAGGGCAGGGACATGGATTTTAACCTGCACCTATAAGAGGCAAAGATTACAAAAATTCCTGTATAACTCCCAAGCTAGTATTTTTTTTTTATGAACTGCAAAGTTAATCAACACTTTAATTACTCGGAGAAGAGAAATCAACCTGAACAAGTTGATTATGTAGTGCATCATGGCAAAACAATGTCTGCACTTGAGAGTTGAAGCCCTCTATCTCTGTTTCCTCCAATTCATCCTCAAGATTCATTGCCAAAATTCTAGTCTCGCTAATAAAGCTCACAACGAGAAATGTATCAAATGGGTCATCAGTAGAAGATCTCAGTGACCACATTCCTTTTATTCCTTGAAGTTCCACAGATGCCTACAGGGGGCACACATAATTATCACATTAAAAGCATGTGGATTGAATGTAGATTTATCACAACCTTAATATATGACTGATAAAAATTGGGAAACCTGTTCATTAATTCCAATTCCATTGCGAACTACACGAAGAGAACCATCCTTATAAGCTCCAGAGCATGTTACAACCTGACCTTGGCCTTGCCTCTCAAGGTCTACCACACAAAAATCAACAATAGGCCCCAAGTTGACATACCTCTCCAAGACTTCTACATATGATCCTTTGGCATCAGGTTGTACATTTAGCTTAACAAGCTGCATTTGCACCATCACACGAAAATATATTATCATCAAGACATCAAACCACCCACATGAATTATCCATTTCATTGTGTGAACTGCCAAAAAACTGATGTAAACTTCTAATAACTGAGATGGATACTTCATATCAATCCCTATATACATGCTCAGGCAATCGGTTGTATATACTATATACTCCTATTAAAATGAGGTAGAACTGGCATATTATGTGTGATATCCCACAGCATGAAAATATAGTTTAAAGAAGAAAAAAAAAAAGTGATGATGAGAAAAGAATAGGGCAAATAATCAATTTATCCGAATTATTTTACCAAAATTTACACTAAAGAAGATAATAGATGATATTTATATATCTACCTACCATACCTGTGAATCCCCGTAGCTTGACCCAATATATACAAAAGCGTTATCAAGATAGGATATTGTAGAAGCAATAGAAGTTTCCCCCAACAACTCAATCTTAAGTCCAGTAACCCTACAAATAGATACAAATTGAAACGTCAAGATATCCTTTGAAACAACAAAATCCAATATGGATGTTACAACAAAACTATGAACAAGGGCTCGTTACCTTTCTTTTTCATGAGTTATGACAAGTAGGTGAAGTAGACCGGCATGATCACCAAGCAAGTACCTTGAACCATCAGCATCAACCCTTCCATATGCTCTGGTGATGGACTAAAGTGAAAAACTTATAAGAAAGTAGGTCAAGAAAAAAAAGAAAAAAAAAAGTATCAAAAGTCATAGCTTTCAACTACAGATTTAGTATTAGGTATCTAAAATAATACTAATTTTGAGCAATTGCATACAGGTTTAATAGGTATTGCTTTAAATGCTGTTGCACTGCAGTAAACAATCGTCTCTTCTCCAATAATGATGACACCACATAATGGTGGGGGCACAGGTATTAGCACAGCAGCCCCATTGTCGAGATTGTTCTGGGTCCAAGGACCTTCAACAAAATCCTTATCTTTTAAAACAACCTCATAAGTTTTAACATGCCTAGCATCTTTGTTATCCTGAAAACATAAAATGAACGGTAAGCACCACATAATCTTGCTAAATTACATAGAGAACATGAGAACAAAATATGTATCGCATGCCTCATTCACAAGAAAATAACAATTAAATCATGAACCGGATTAAATAATTACTCTACAAGGTCCGATCAGTCAAGTCAAATTGCTAGTGTACAATTGCAAAATTTCTCTAAAGATCCAATTTATCTGCCCATATTCTATATAACATAAGTGTATATAATCTTAACCATAAAACACCATAAGCAAACAAATATAAGTGGATACGAAAAACATTTCTGGCTCTCTTTTTATTGTCTATCATTGATCAAAGATTCTTCAATTAGAAAAAGTTTATGTTCTCTCAAGTTATGACAGAAACAACAGAAGCTCATAAACAGCCCCTTAGGCAATGTTTTGATACCATCAATCGAAGCCAGCGACATACAAGATGCCCCTGCCTGGCTTGTTCCTCTTGGACTATTTTGCATCATCAAGGTGCCGTGCTATAATTACATTCAACCAAAGGCATGAAAATCTTTTAACCACTTATATCCAAAACACCATTATGTACTACAAAACTTCAGCTGCTAATGTTGTGTTAAGTTCAATTCAGAGTATACATGTCCACACACAGAGAGAGAGAGAGAGGAAGGGAGAATTGAATAGAAAGAAAACAATAAGCTGCAACTTGTGTTAGAAGGAAGATGCTGTAAAATAAAGACCTGATAAAGAACTACAATTGTGGGTCTTGAACAACCATAAAGAAACTTGATATCCAAAACTTGAAGTTCCTCAAGCCTGAAATAAATAGCCACAAAAAAAAAAAAGCAGTGCCCACTGGTTAGATGAGTTGAAACAACTAAATCTTATCTTTTAGCCAAAAACATTTTAAACCATAGATTTAACATACTTGAATACCCTTTTTGAAATAATATATTCAAATTAAAGTGTTCCCATTTAATTGCATTCCACAAGAATATCTTATGAGGCCAATTAGTCTAGTCACAAGCCTTGTTATAAGATTATTGCAAAAAATTTGGATAACTGATTGAGATAGGTTTTACCAAGTAAGATCTTAGCAATGCCAGAGGCTTTTATGTAGGACACAAATCTTGTATCAGCAATCGAGGACTGTAGGACCCGTAATAAATAGGGTGTCATTTTTATGATTGATTTTTTTTTAAAGAAAAAAGCTACAATCATGAGGATGAAGATTTCCTTGACAAAGTCTGGTCGTAATTAAATTAAAGCAACCCTCTTTCCCTGTTGTAGCTATCCTACTAAACCATAATAAAAAAAATTCGGGTAAGATTTCTTTGAGAACTCTCTCATTTATCATTTACATTAAACCTCTAATAAAACCCAAATAAATAGAACCCAAATGTATTGGAATATAGCAGGTGATACGATCTTGACACACAAGATCGTGAAAACAATTCCTCAATTGATAGAATCCTAGCTCTATCAAGCCCCCCTCCACCTTTTAAGACTTTAGTCAAATGAATATTCAAGTTGTATTGATTGAATAGAAGGGTACATCTTATATAGGCCAAAGGGCTAACTAACTAACTAACTAATTGCATAAATGCCCCTAAGATATTTATAATATCCCTTAAGGCCCAATCCTATCATTACCCTCTCCTTTTAAGCACATTGTCCTCAAGGTGTTTACAAACTAAATCTGAAAAGAACAATTCCAATTGAAATACAAACTATTGAATACAATGAAAAGAAACGAAAATTTTCCATCGAAAAAAATTTCCGGTGGCCGGAGTTGGTGGCGGCGGCGGCTGGTTTCCGGAGTTGGTGGCGGCAGAGGATGGTGGCCGGAGTTGGTGGTCTGTGGCAGCAACCAAGAAACCAATCCAGCTGAGATTGATAGGTCTTTTGTTGCTTCATAAAGGTCAAGAACGATTATTATTTTTTTTGTACTGTCTTCGCAAGAAAGAAACTCCATTTTTGCAGCTTGTTGGTTCGTCGATTCTTGAGTTTTTCGCAAAAAACCCAACGCGATTTCTCCCCCGCAAATCTTCTCTACGGAATTAATCGTGCCATTTTCGCAAATCTTGCCATTTTCGCAAATCTTCTCCAAGGAATTAATCGTGCCATTTGCAAATCTTCTTCATCGCCAGAAGAAACCCAACGCCATTTTCGCAGCTTCGATACTAAAATTAATTGCGTGAGGGTGCGAATTTCTCCAAGGTAGCAACAAATGTACCGGACCGAACCAAACCAAATTAACCGAAGAACCAGTTTAATGAACATTTGATTCTTCCAATTAAACAACAATAAACTAAAATTGGGTCTGCACACTTTTGATCCATATGGTCCAATTTCAGTATTCAAGCACAGAAATCTCAATCCACCAAAAGGCCCATTTGGAAGAGGAATAGACTTGAACCAGTTTAATGAACCGGACCAAACCTGAACCGTTGAACCAGACCCATGATTGTACCAAATTAAAAAAAAAAAAACCAAATTTCTCCAAGAATCGTTCAAATTAGGTCGAAACGATCGATTATAATTTTGCGCATACTTCGCAAGAATTAACTCCATCTTCACGGCCTTTTTGATTTGCATTCCTTCGAATTCACCATGGAATGTTCGAATCGTTCGATTCTCCGACAACAATTGATTGCGGAAATTGCAGGCTTTGAAGGTGTTCATCGGCGGCAAGGTTTTTGGTGTTCATCGATGGAAAATTTCGCATCTAGTCTTGCCGCGGTGGAAGGAATTTCGCACCATTGGAAGGAATTTCGCACATGCTCTATTGTTCGGCTTGGAATTGGACTGCTTCGGTGGTGTCGACATTAAAGGGCTACGGTTCATGTTCAGAAACCCTAAATTCTCCAAGAATTCATCAAGATTAGGTGGCAAATCCTTCTTCTTCAAACGATCGAATTCGTAGGCAGCCTTCGCGAGAAACTTCGTCTTCCTCATTCGATTGAAATCGCGAGCAACCCTTTCCTCAATCTCTGCAT
>JBBMEF010000004.1:5094785-5114682 GCA_037832685.1 Sicyos baderoa
CTTTTTCCAGAATATCATTTTTGGGTAATTTCGACGTTCTGAATCCATTTTTGGCGGTCTAAGGTGCTGGTTCTGACTCGGTTGTGTGTTGTAGGTCGTGGAAGTTGTTAAAGGCTTGGAAAAGGCTCATCCGTCTCTGAATTGTTTAGCTTTCGGGGAAATCGGCCAAGGTGAGGGGTTTTTACATGAAACGTAATCCAAGCATGCTAGAGTTAGTCTGTACGTTATTGATTGTTTCTGATGTTTGAGTAATGCTCGTAAATCCTGTTTAGCATGTGAATGTATGATTTATGTGTTTATCGAGGGGCTTCGCCCAATTGACCGAGGGGCTTCGCCCAAATGATTGAGGGGCTTCGCCCAATTGATTGAGGGGTTCGCCCAACGTATCGAGGGGCTTCGCCCAAATTACTGAGGGGTTCGCCCATTTTGCTATAGGGGTTTAATACCCAATTAGGGGTCTCGTGCCCACTGTTTATTTATCGTGATTGTGGGGTCTTGCACCCAAAAGTTAGTTAAATACTTAATGAGTAGCCTTGCTGAGTTTACGAACTCACCCCCATTTTTCCTTTCTCTGTGGCGTGTCCGCAGGTACCCACGTGATGTACCGGGGTGGATGACTGATGCTGGTTGATCATGGGATAGGTTGCTAGGTTTATTTCCGCAAATAAAGTCTAAACTAGGGAACCTTAGTTTTATCATTTCACTGTTGTCTTAAATGTTTTCCAGGGGTGCCCCGACGGTTGTTTTCGTTTGAACTTCGTTGTAATTCGTTTTGAAATAAGAATGAGATTTGAGGTTGTTAATGTTACGGTTTAACTGTATTCTTGTTGTTTTGAAATGGTTACTGGTAAAGACTTAGGTTTAGATCCCTGTCTCGGGTCGGGTCTTTACATTAAGTTTAAGGTAATCAACTATTTATAAATTAATTTTTTACTGATTATTTTGGCATTCAAATATTATAGAGTTGGACGCTATGTTTCATAACATTAGTTGAAATGTGTAAGAAGATTATGAATAGTATATAGATTTTTTTGTCTTATATAATTACTTTTTCTCTCTCCTTATAAGAGAGTAACTCGGTGATATCAATGTATGACCAATAATTTAGAAGTCGTAAGTTCAAATACCACAAATCCTTAAATTGTTGTAATCTGGAGAAAAAAAAAGTTTAAATTTCTCTCTTTGAATTTATTTTGAGTAGTTAACAATATTTAAAATTTAAGAATTGAAATATGTTTACTTGTCTATTATCGTAAGCTTTCAACCTTAAGTTTTTTGTTTTTTTTTTCCCTCAAAATCTTTTATTTTTTAGTATATAGTAAAGGATGAGGAAACCAACAGACCCTACGAAAACACAACTATTCAAATAATATAAGAATTAAATATCAATTTTTTATCTTAAACTCGTAATCATAAAATTTAAATGAACAAAAACCAAACAAGATAACTAACTACCCCAACCACTAAACTTTGTAGATTATTACTTGCAGTAAAAAATGAGAAAATATGAAATTTGTATGATTATTTAAAATAGGATGCAGGAAGGAAAAGGTTGACCGGTGACCAATGAGGGAGAAAAACAACTGACAAAATCCTTAGTAATAATAATATTATCATAAAATAAGTTCAAAGGAGAAGTAAAGGATGCCACGTGACAAAGAATACCACCATGCACGTGCCAATTTGATTACGTCATTTGCAGCTGAAAACGACCTATCGCATTCCTTCGTACCACCATCGGCTCGAACCAACCAGCCTCGGCTCTACTATACAGACTTCCCCTGCACGTGCATAACCGTATCCTCTTTTTATAGTCACGTGTCATTTTTAAACTTTTCAAAAAAAAAAAAATATATATATATATAATAAACTATATCATTAAACAATGAAATTAACCGATTCTATCCTTGATTATAACTAATTGTTAAAAGCTTACTTTTAAAAAATTAACATTTTCTATTATTTTTGAATATGCATGAACACCTTAGCAGTTAAAAAGTTCAGTTTAACACAAATTTAAGTTTATTTAATAAAAATTTACGACTATCATCTTCGGCGTAGTATTAGATAAAAGATATTATCTTCGTGTTCTAATTAAATAGTTACATGTTTGAATTTTGAAAATAAGATAAGTATATTTTTAAGTTTATTGTTTTTTAAAATTTTACTTATTACATGAAAAATAAATATATTTGTTTTATTTAAATAATGAAATATAGAACTGTTTTTTTAAACTCGCATACATGTCGGCCAACAGCAGAATAATTACAAATACAATAGTCATACCAGGTTCAAAGTCTTTACTGCCCCATGCTATTTATTACAACAAAAATAGCACAATAAATAAACATCACATCTCATTTAATTCTATTAATCCACGACAAATACTTAAGTGCCATTGTACTACTAAAATGTATATATTCGTTTATTTTAAGACACGATAATGTTAAGGGGTGCTTTTTTATTTGTATGTACTCTTTTGAATTGTATTTTTTTTAGTTCAACGAATATAATTTTTTTTATATCTTTATCTACAAAATGAGAATATAGATTTGAATTTATCAATATAAAAAATGTTTGTGTTAAAACATAATAAATAATATAATTTATAGAGACCAACATAAATATAGTTCAACAAATTAACTAAACAACACTTAGAACAAGAGATTTGAGTTTCTCATCTTACCTAAAAAATTATAATAATCATTTTATTCAATAAATATGGGGAAGTTATATAAAACTTACCCACATTAATAAAAGTTATATCATATGCCAATTAAAATATGTTTTAGTTATATTCTCACTTTCTTATTATCAGTTACGCGAGTTTTATCATATCATTTTGTATTTAAGTTTTTCAATATGAACTAAAGAAAAACATTGATTATTATAATAAAGACTATATTATAGGCCAACAAAAATAGCAATATACATATCCTAAAAAAAAAAGTAATATACATCTAATAATGGAAAGATTTTGGGTTTAATCTCTTTACTCTCTATTGTCGAAACATTAGTAATTATTTTAAAATAGCTTACATACATAATAACTAAAACATTATTGATTGTATATGATGTTACTATATATATAAGTTAGTTTTGAAAAATTGTTATAATTAAAATATAGTTACTAAAATTTTATAAACATCCACACAAAAAAAATAAAATAATAAATAAATAAAGTTTTTTTTTTTGAGATTACAACAATTAGGAGGTGGAAGAGACTCGAACTCAAAACTTTTAGATCATTAGATGAACATTGATGCCGGTTAACCTATTACTCTGTTGGCAAATAAATAAAGATCGTATTCATATTTTAACCCCAAAAAACAGAGATTGGGCATAATGGAAGATGAAGGTAAAAGGTAATTGAAGAAATAAAGCAGGGCTAAAAAGGGAATTTCACTGAAACAACCGTACAGCTAAGCATAAATACTTCTCGCGCTTCCATCGCTCATTTTAGCTTCATTTTCTCTCTCTAACATTTGCTTCTGCGTGAACCAGAGAGAGAAACAAGAAACCGCAACTTCTTCTTCATCATCTCTTTCCTCTGCAACTTCTGAAAACCCTAATTTTCAGCTCCAATCCAAATCATAGCCTCAATTCTCTGATTCCGCTCCACGACAAAAACACACTCATCCAATCCTCTTCTTCGTTGCCGCATCCGATTCCATTTCCGCCGCCTCGTCTTCTAGAACAACAACTTCGATTCACTCTGTTTTTTCTCTAGATTCGATTCGTTCTTGCCGATTTGTTTGAACGTTCTTTCAGCGTGAGAATGTTAGGGGAGCCCGCCCGAGGATCGGACGGGGAGCTTGGAGAAGTAGCGGTGAATTCGAATTCGAATTCGAGTCAGAATTCTATGAGCAGTGATGGATGCAGCAGTTTCAGTCGTCTTTCCTTTGATGCTGCGATTGATTTTCCTAGATCCTCCTCGCCGGAGAGTCTCGATTTGAAGCCTCATCGTTCGTCTGATTTCGCCTACTCTGCTATTCGTCGCCGGAAATCCAAGCTTACTTTCCGTGATTTTCGCCTCCTCCGTCGCATCGGCGCTGGCGACATTGGTACTGTGTATTTGTGTCGGTTGCGGAGCATTGCCGACGGATGCTATGGCGATGACGATGACGATGAGGATGATCCGTGTTTGTACGCGATGAAGGTGGTGGATAAGGAGGCGTTGGAATTGAAGAAGAAGGTGCACAGAGCGGAAATGGAGAGGAAGATTTTGAAGATGCTGGATCATCCGTTTTTGCCTACTCTTTACGCTGAGTTTGAGGCTTCTCATTTCTCTTGTATTGTTATGGAGTTCTGCTCCGGCGGCGACTTGCATTCTCTCCGCCATAAGCAGCCGCGTAAACGCTTCTCTCTCAGCTCCGCAAGGTACAACAAATCATATATTCTAAAATATCATAGGTAGATTCTTGGAAAGTTGCATCTCTTCTGGAACGATTGAAAATACTCATCCTCTGTTGAATTGAAAAGAAATATAATGTATAATTTATTGAATTTGCAGGTTTCAGTATGATTTTTGTTTGCTTGTGGTGTGAAACCTGAGATGTTACAATCTTGTCTGCTTTAGCTTTCTGTGATGTCTCCTTCAATGGAAATTGTTTAATTTCTCTTCCTCTTTTCATAATTTATTTTTTATTTTCTCGTATTGTTTAAGAATCCTCTGCTCTGCCGCCGAGATTGTTAAATTTTTTTAAAATAATTTTCGTTTCTATTGAGTTTTTAGTATTGTTTTTTGGTTTTAATGTCTTTTTGTAGAAGCAAAATCTCAGTACTGCAAAATACAATAAAATGGAATAAAATAATGCAGTTCATAAAATGTAGAAGCTGAATTTTATTCTGTAATTTTGTGCGTAATTTTCAGGTTTTATGCGGCTGAAGTTCTTGTTGCTTTAGAGTACCTTCATATGCTTGGAATCATTTACAGAGATCTTAAGCCGGAGAATGTCCTCGTCCGATCCGACGGTCACATCATGCTGTCGGATTTCGATCTGTCTCTCTGCTCCGACGCCACTCCCGCCGTTGAATCGCCGGCTTCCTCTCCAAATCCGGCAATCCCTGAACCGGCGGCGGATCACCCCACCTCCGACACAACTACCCCGTTTTCCTGCCTCTTCAAACGCCTTTTCCGGTCACGGAAGGTTCAAACCCTGACACCCAACTGGCTCTTCGTCGCCGAACCCGTCTCCGCACGGTCCTGCTCCTTCGTCGGCACCCACGAATACGTCTCGCCGGAAGTCGCCGCCGGCGGGTCTCACGGCAACGCCGTCGACTGGTGGGCCTTTGGGGTATTTCTCTACGAGTTGATTTACGGACGGACGCCGTTCGCGGCCTCATCAAATGAAATCACGCTTAGAAATATTGTAAAGCTGCCGGTGACGTTTCCGACCGTCGCGTCCTCCGGCTCACTTGAGCACCACGCGCGGGACCTAATATCCGGTTTGCTCAACAAGGACCCGACCCGGAGACTCGGGTCAAAACGCGGGTCTGCCGACATCAAGAAGCATCCGTTCTTTAAGAGCCTCAACTTCGCCCTTATTCGGTCGCTTACGCCGCCGGAGGTTCCCGGCCTACGGCGGCGGAAGACGATGCCGGCGGTGCCGGGATCGAAACACAAGGACAAGACGGTTCACTCGGCCGGGTTCGACTTCTTCTGAATTAATGATCGGTGGGATCTAAAGACACGTGGCGCACTCAAATTGCCGGATTTTGTGACTGTCAAAAAAACGTGTATATTCGATCTGCTTCTATTTTCCATCTCGTCCACGTCGACTTTGACGTATGTTCAAGTAACCTCGTCGTGATATTATATTATATGACGATATTAACTTCGAAAAAAGAAAAAAAAAATGCACGCAGAGGAATATAAAAATTCGGAAATTACTATACCATATATTCGTACAGCTATAAACAATACACCTATAATTTAATTGTATTTAATTGTTTTTTTTAATTTATCAATAGTATGTTGTCTAACAAATAAATGATGAGTTAAAACTTAGGGGGGATTGAATTTAGGAGATGGTAGAGGGGAGGAGAGGAAATTATCTCGAAACCATGTTTATTTTTTTTTTTTGTATATAACTTCTCTCAACTCCTCTATTAACTTCTGCTCACATTCTATCAAATATATTTAATCTTATCAAACTTTATTACAACAAAAATTAATATAAAGTAATAAAAAAATTCTTATATTTTAAACATCAATTCCCAAAAAGATAATCAACATTTATTTTCAAAACACAAATCCTCAAAAAAAAAATCTAACATCTCTCTCAAAAACACTAGTGGTCAAACAAATACAACATTTCAAATCACTCATATTCCTCTTCCTCTTTAAAACTCTAAAATCCAATCACTAAATATTTTTTTTTCTTTCATACGTCCGTGGCTGACAGAGTTAGTCAACCATACAACATTTTGATTCCAATAAAACTCATCTCCATGGAATTTGAAATCATCGCCTTATGCAACCTAATGTCCTCTATGACTAATTGGGCTAATCCATCACCTTAAAATTAATTCATTACTTAGTTTATTAATAAATTTTATTTATCATGAAAAAAGTATAGGTGTGTAAGTTTGTTTGACACATTTATATATTAATAATAAATATATTTATAGGTTGAAAACAAGACAACTACGAAATAAAAAATTAGTGATTTCTTATCTATAAAGTGTACAAGTTGTGTTATGGTTAAAATTTCAAACTCAAATCACAAGCAAGTTGTTTATAGCAAACAAATAAGTCAAATCCTTGCATTATATCCGCTCAATCCATTAAAGGGAAAAATAGAGAATTATTTAGATCATAAGTGCAAAAGTTGAGAAATAATAAAAGATAATTAATTATGCATGTGAATTATTTCAAAGTTACCCACAAAAATATGCGTTACAAAACAAAAAACCTTTCCCCTAATTTCGCTCTACTTTTCACTACAAATCCCCAAGATTTTGCAAACGATATGTACTTTCTTTTTTATTTTTAATGCTTGTGGTTTAAAATCGTCCTTTATCAGTCAATTTGACTTAAATTTCTTTTTCTTTTTTAATCTAAATAAATCGGTTCGAAACAATTATTTATTGACAAAATCTTTTTGTTGTTTGCCAATAAGGTTTTTGTTTCAAACTTTAAAACCTATCAACATGCATTGAGAGATGTGATTTAGAAGCATAATTTGTCTTGTAATTTTATTCCAAAAATAATAATAAGTAGAACAAAGAATATTTTGAAAATAAAACGTTCAAAGATACTTATCAATTACTCACAAAATGAGTTCAATCAATTTTGATATATAAGATTATGTGTCAAACTTTATTTTATATTGGTGATTGTCTGAAATAATTAGTGCATATCTTAATTAATGACTCTATATATGTTATTGACTTTATCCAAAAAAAAATTAAAATCATATAACATGTTATATAACATAACTTGACGTGTGTAAATTGATCCGAAAAATCGTGAATTTAAAGCACATAAATTAATTTGGTTAGACATGAAAATATTCATCATGTGAGATAATAGAATCATGTGGGGGAATAAGTGGGGCAAACCCAAAGCATCAATGGCTAAGATTCTCCCATCAATCCCTTCTTCTCCTCCTTTATTGAATTCCCTTTAATTTCACAACATTATTTTAATAAAAATAAATATTTGAATCATTACAACAATTATAGCCATTTGAGTTTAGGGGTAAAAACAAAGCAAACGTACCATGTAAAATAATATAAATTAAACAAAAAACAAAATTTTCACAAGTCGAGGTTGTAAAGAAGATCAGGCGGCAGCAATGCAAGAAAACGCTCCCCACGCGTAGGGCGGTGTTTGAAAAGCACGCGCTGGATGGAACCGAGCTGGGCTTGGCGCGTGTTGAACACGCGACGTGGGGGCGTGTGGTTTGATGAGAAGCATGGAAACGGGGTCGTTTTGACAACACATGGAGTGTCCTTGGGATCACCTGCCCCAAACAGCCATCCTTAAAGCACTGTCCCCCTTCTTGTCTTAACAGTTCCCAAACAAAGACAATGGATTACCTGTCTTCACCCACTAATCACATTTTGCCACGTGGAATTATTTTTCTGATTCATCATTTACTCACTTAATATATCCAACTTTAGGAAGTACTAATCTCACGTGTCACATGTCTCGTTTATACATAACTCGCTTGAAATATGTGTTATGTGATGTTTGGTGGAGGAGGAAAGAGAACTAGAGAGAGAAGACGTATAAAAAGTAGTTGTGGCGAGAATGATAAATAGTTACGAAAAAAAAAAAAAATGTGATTATGAAGACAATGATTCTTGATGGTTCAAACACAAGAAATCATCTTCATTTCCATTCTTTTTGTTATTGTGGGTGGCAAAAACACACCTTGCATTTGTTTGGATACAAGGTTTGCAAAGACTTTTTACTACTTAGCCAAATAGTTTGTTTGTATAGACCATCTCCAAAAAGTCGTAAAAATTACTCTTCAATATAATATGACTTAATTTTATTATAATCGTGTATAACTAATCTATTTAAAAGACAATTTTTTCTTCTACAACTACTCATAACTTTTTTATCGAAACGACTAGTTTTCACCAATCATTCATAATTCTTTTACCTTAACTAGAGCTTCTATCATAACTATTCATAGTACTTATATTTTAAAAAATGTTTTGTATTCATTAAACTATTGGAAGTACTTAACTCACGTGTCATAATTGATTTTGAAAGTTAAGATGTATGGTTCTTTCTCGATATGGGCTAAATGATCAAGTATGAGTTACATATGCTTAAAGTTCTCTAACTTAAAAAAAAAAAAAAAAAAAGTTATGTAACTTATTATAGGTAAAACGTTTATGTAAATTTATTGTACAAAAGATTATTTTATTTTTTGTTTTTTACATATTTGAGAATTTTATTTTTTACTCCAACATTTGTAGTGGTGTTTGTTACTATTATTTTCATTTTAAGAATAAGTATCGTGCGTATAAATTAGATGTCCCTAAATACGTGCCATGATTTAGTGTGTAAAAATGTAAAATAAAAAAAAGGGTAAGTATGAGTATTTTTTTTTTCAATATTAGGGTATAGTTGGAATGATGAGATTTATATATTAAAAAAAAAAAATTAAAATTAGTTATTGTTATGAGAATTTGCACTTTATAACAAATTCCCTACCCCATATTAGAATTATAGCAACATTTTAAAAATATTGTAAATATAACGATTTTTTTAGATACTATTAATAGACTCTGTCAGACATTATTGGTGGAGTCTATCATACACATTATTGATGGAGTCTATCGACACTATTGATGGAGTATATCAGACACTATTGATGAAGTCTATAAATCTGATTTTGCTATATTTACAAATATTTTCATTTTTTTGCTATTTATATAATTTTTTTGCCTTATTGTAATATATATGCAAATTCCCTTATATTTATCTATTGATTTATGTTTGGAAAAAATAAAATAAAGTTATACATATATAAAGAAATAGTTAATATATAAAAGGAAGAAACATAAGGTATATAGTTTTAAAAATTGGATAATAAAGAGAAAAAAAGGTGTGGAAAGAAGGATTCTTTGGAGCCTTTAAATGGTGTTTTTCAAAAGAGACAACTAAGTTAAAAGATTCTCTCAAGACATTGGAGTTGACTTTTGTGTTGAAGATTACATGAACTATAACAGCCTAACTTTGGTCAGCTAAACATTTGCTTTACCAATACCAATCAAAGTTTTCCTAATTTTAGTTAGGGCACACCATATTTTTAAAAAAAAAAGTTTAAATTCTTCCATTCTCAATATTATATTTTATGAGACAAGAATAATTTGATTTTATAAAAATGAGATTAATATTCTCAAATACCTAATCCAATAAATGTATATATTTGAATATAATTTTACTAGTTTATATATCAACCACTTTTAATATGCCGAATTTTTAATGTGCATATTTTATAATTTTTTTTGATATTTTTAAGTTTCAACATCATTTTTAAATACGGTAGAATTAAGATAGTTACAAAATATTAAATGATAACATTTTAAATGAGGATCGACTATGCATTGAGTCACAAATGGTTCATTTTGGCATCATATATCTAAATTTATGTATTTCTTATCATCTTTTATTTCAACAATAATAAAATGATGATTCAAACACAATAATTTTTTTTTCTTCTGGTCATGAACATATACTTATGTATGTGAGATTTTAGTCTTATTAACATTTATTTTCTCATATGTAATAATAAAACTAAAAAAACCAAACTAAAATGATAACTCAAGCTCCGTTTGATAACCATTTCAATTTTAGATTTTGTTTTTAAAATTCTAAAAACATTTTTAAAATATTAAAAGAATTATAAAAACTAAAAAAAATAGCTTTTAAAAACAAGATTTTATTTTTGTTTTTAAAAAAGTTTCAAAGAATCAAGAATAAATAGTAAAAAACTAAAAAAAGCCAAATGAAATGTGAAATCTGAAAAACGAAAAACAGTTATCAAACATGTTTTTTGATTTTTAGTTTTTAAAAACAGAAAATTGAAATGAGTTATCAAATATATACTGTTTTTTTTTTTCAAAACAAAAAACCAAAAATCAAAAATCAAAAACTATAAACAAAAAACAAAATGGTTATCAAACGGGCCCTCAAATGTATGTTTATAATATTCATTAATACCTATTAGGCTATTACCAATTACCAATCACGGACTCTTTAGTCAAATCAATGTAGAATTATTTTTGGTAAAAAGTAAAGAGAAAAAGATTAAAAAATGTATATATATATTTGAAGTGAAGTCATATATGCATGTGTCCATCACATAATTCAAAGAAGTAAAAAAGAAAGGACATTTGAAGGAAACCATAATAAACTAAGCTTGAATCTTACTCAAAAGTTAAAAATATTGATGATTGTGACAAAATAGTTAGGGACAAAATTAGGAGCAAATGATGTGAGATTAGACAGAGTTAATTAAAGGACAGTAATAATTGCAACGTGGTAAACGTCAGCCAGACAACTACCTACCAAGTAAAATTGTAAAAAATAGGGTAAAAAATTGACTTTTATTTATTGTTTTTGCTACAATAATTTTCATTGGCGTCAGAATTTGAACCGTTGGATCGGGTCCCCCCCACCCCAACCAGTCCGGTTCTTCTTTAATTGCAAAAACGGCGTCGCAGACCTATACTATACAGACTTCACCATAATTTATTTATTTATTTACACTTATTTTCAATTTTAAATCACATATCATTTGGTTGGTTAAAATACTATCTATTCTTCTTGTACTTTCTTGAGAATTCCATATTGATAAGATGAAGATATCAACAAGTGTTTATAAGATATGTAGACTACTCTTCTCGTTATCAATTGGTTTTGAGATAGCTGTCCACACTATTTCACATGGTATTAAAGCCCATTAAGCCCAAACGAGTATTCGGTCCAATAAAAATGAAATTAAGATCCTATTCAAGATTGATAGCCTAAAAGAGGCATCATCTTGAAATGACATGTTGAGAATTCCACATCCACAAGATGTAGATATTAACAAATGTTTATAATGTAGGTGAACTATTCATCTCATTATCAATTGGTTTTGAGACAGATGTCCACACTACTTCACATACTTTTTTCAATGACCTTTTTGTATATTTATGTTTGATTTCTTTTTTTAACTCAAAATTAATTTACTATATGTTTATTTTTCATCATTGTCATATGTTTCTTTGATTGACATAAGACATCGAATAAACTAGCAGCAAGTTGATTATTTTGAATATGGTAATTTATTTCTTATGAAAGAAAGAAAATATCGTATTTTGACTTGTAATTATGTATATATAATAATTTTTTCGAGTGTTGACCCAATTATATATATTTTGACTATTTTGATAGAATTAAATTTTATAATAAAAAAGCTAGTACAAAAACAACTTTTATGTAAATATTTCTTATAAATTAAATTTATAATCTATCATGAGATTTTATTTTATTTTATTTTTAAGCATTGTTATAAAAGGGTTAAATGATGAAAAATATAGAAATAAAATTAAAAAAATGGAAAATTGTTATTAATATTTGTAATTTTGTAATTATAGATGATTTAAAAACGCAAAAATGGTTGATTTGAGGGAGTGGATCACGTGAGGTGGGCATGCACCGTAACTTGTGCCTAGAGAGAGAGAGTGAGAGTAAATAAGAGCTATATTAATTTCAAAATTGATAAAAACAAATTATAATTTGAAAATCATTTGCACAAAAGGAGAGGACAAAGAAATGGGAATAGACCTACGTCTCTTCTCAAACAAAAGTCACTATAATATATATAAAAAATATTTTGTTATAAATAATATATTTTTAGGTATTCTTTGGTGAAGATTATTTAGAAACTTGCCTGGCAGCAGTGGAGCATTGTGGTTTTTTTTTTTTTTTACTTTTCTTTCATAAACATTTTACTTTTGGTAGGATTTTCTCACTTTTTTTTTTTTTTTATAAAAAATTAAACTTATTTATTTTATTTATTGTTTTTTAAATTTGATTTTTACCATTTGTATTTGATGAATCAATCTTAATTTAATCCTCACCCTTAATTATTGTAATTTCAACAAAATAAAAAGATCTCAATTTACATTTTTACTTCATTTGAACATAATATATTCATTAAATTTAATATATATTCTAAACTTTAGTTTAAAAATTGTATATCAAATGAAAAAATATGACATACTAAATTTAATTAATAAAATATCAATAAAAATAATAATGACAAAAATGTGTACTCATGAACAAAAATTGGTATGAGTTTAATATTCTATCTTTTCGATAGTTGTTCAAGTTAAAAGAATATTTAAAATTTCATACTAAAAAAATATTTAATTAATACAATATTTGAAATCTTATTAAAAACTAATTGAAATTCAAAATCAACTAATTGTCTTCAAATTTAATAATGAAAATATGCCCATGTTTATTCATGAGTACACATTTATGTAACTGTTATTTTTGTTGATATTTTATTAATTAAATTTAGTATGTTATATTTTTTTATTTGATATACAATTTTTAAATTAAAATTTAGAATATATATTAATTTTAATGAATATATTATGTTCAAATAAAATAAAAATGTACCGAAAAAGGTTTACGACGCAATAATTTCATTGTTTGATGGTAAACCAGTTCAACACGAGCATTACACGTTTTGTAATCCATCTCCCCCCAATTTGTACTAAAAAAATGAAGTAAAAATGTAAATTAAAATCTTTTTATTTTGTTGAAATTACAATAATTAGGAGTGAGGATTAAATTAAGATTGATTCATCAAATATAAATGGTAAAAATCGAATTTAAAAAACAATATATAAAAAAAGTTTAATTTTTTTATAAATAAAATAAATTATTATAAATAAAAAAGAAAGTGAGAAAATCCTACCAAAAGATAAGTAAATAAAAAAAAGAAAAAAAGAAAGAAAAAAAGACCACAATGCTCCACGTCGCCTGCTCCACAAGGCAGTTTCTAAATAATCCTCTTCTTTGGTTTGTGGGTTAGGACCCTTGAAATCTGGATTTCGCGGAATCTAGTATTGTAATTAAATTTTTCGGAAACTTAATTATGGTATTTGGTTTGTTCTATTGATAATCCAAAATAAAAAGAATGTTGTTTCGAATCCCTAATTCTAAACTCTAGATTCAAATTTTCTGGAATCTTTACATTTACCAAACAAGGCTTTAAGACTAACTATAATTTAAACACTCAACATTTTAATTATGAGTTCACACATACACTTGAATTATTGCTCTCCTTAATTTCATAAACAGTTATAAAATCAAGCATTTGTCTATTAGTTTAGTAACCTAGAATCACAATCTTGCCTTTTTTATTTTTTTATTTTTTAAATTACTTAAATGTGGATTCTAAACCAGTACTTCTAATTCAAACAATTCAAAGATTAAAATCCTTATTTAAAAACCATAAATAATGTATGGACTATGTTGATTTGTAAACATTTTCACAAGAAAACAATCCCAATTAAATAGGAGGAAATATCCATATTCAGCTAGAGAAAATTACTGAAAACCAATGAAAAAGTCAACGGGTGGCCAATAATTGCGCAACATCACCAGTCAAAACCGACCATTTTTAGACATGTTTGCACCAAAAAAAACGTAGAATATTTGTTCAAATTCAACGAAACAACAACAAAAAAAAACTCAGTTTTGCAAATAACGAAGAGGAAAAAGAGAGATTTGCTCTCTTTTTCTTCAAGTTTTTGCAATAATTTTCAATATTGTTTTTTTTCCTCCCTGCTATCCTTGCACTGTTTTTGCACACATTTGACATTTTTTTGCATTTTTCGTGTTCAACTGATTTACAACTAAATCATCATGAAATCCCTCGACGTGAGCCGCGTTCAAGTCTCGAATGCCTTGATCAGCCCTCGACAACACTTCGATCAAAACTTTGTCGGTATGTCGCGTTCTTGTTATAATCATTTTTTTTAGTTTACGCATTTGGGGGTGTGTTTTGATTGTTGTTGTTTGATTGTTTAGGAGTACCTACGAGTGTGAAGATTTTATTGAAACTAATCCACGACTACAAAGAGGCTTCCATGAAAGAAAACAATGGAAGAAAAGAAAAAAGGTTATCCGAAATGATATTCATAATTGATGAAGTGAAATCCAAAATCCAAAAATCTCAATCTCAATGTAAGAAAAAGGCTGACCTTAGAAGGTGCAACACCGATCTTAGACTAGACGCTTCGAATGACAAAAAGACGAGTGAAACGATAACGGATGAGAATGAGAGGTTTAGGAGAGATCTAAATGCAAGCATGGTTGTGCGGAAAAGCCTCGAGAGCATGTGTTCGAGCATCGGAAAGGAGAAGGATATCATCGCGAAGGAGCTAGCGAGGACGGTTCAACAATTGCGCGGAATGGAAGAACATGTCAATGATCTCCAAGTACAAAATGAAATGCTGATGTGCAAAGTTCAAGCTTGTGTTGCAGAGCATAGAGTGAAGCGAAACAATGTACCTGATGTTCGAGGAAACATTGATGTTCTCCAAAAGAGGAACAAAAACTTGACAGAACAACTTCTCAAGTCGCTCGACGCGTACCGATCCTTGAAGCAAAAGCTCAAAGAATATCAAGACAAAAAGAATGGAGCTGATGCAAGAATGGAAGAAATGGGACATCGAGTTCGAGCCGGACTCGGTAGGATTCATAGTTTTAAAGAATTGATCAACCAAAATGACAACGAAAAACAGATCGATATTGAGCACGAGATCGCTGCATTGGAGCACATGTTCAAATGCTTTGACTTCGAGATAGCCAAGCACGCCAAGATCAAGAAGCACTCGATCGATTATAAACACGACTGCGCATATGCTAAGAATTCACCTGTTCCTGCTTGAGTTTACAATAGAATTCTTTTCCCAAAACCTATTTTTGCAACCTTAAACACACAACCCTTAGAGTTTGCATGTTTGAAACTACAGTTGGTCAGGGCTTTGAGAGTTGAGAAAAATGTAATCTTTTGATTAGTGGTTTTACACATTACCACTTTTTTTTGTTGATATGTGCGCAAATAAACTAGTTCAGTTGCTCTAATTTTGTTGTACTTTTTGAACCTCAAATCATTCAATAACTCAGCAGCAACTTCTAACTAAATTATTGCCCTTTATTCATTAGCCCTCAATCTCGAAGCGATTCAAATAAACAACATCGTCCGTTTCTCGTTTCGCTACCCGAAAACTCGGATGAAGTGATCACAAAAAAGGATTAGAGATCAATGAGAGAGGTCCAATGATTGTTGGTGGAAGGATGAGGATCAAAAGTTTCCCATTTGGTTGTAACAATGACTGGCTTTACAACTTTCACTCTTGCATTTGTTACCTTCAATACATCAAGCATTTCCACACATTTTTGCACTCTCTTCCCCTGCATTTATAAAACCAAAAAACAAAATTCGATATTGAAAATAGACTATTCCATCAAGAACATGGCATTGCGGGTTTTGTGATGAGATTGTTACCTGCAAATTTTTCTGAGTAGAAGCATTTCCTTCTGCAACAATGTTGTCAAGCTTAATGGCTTGTATCATCAACTTCTCAATCACTGTGTTCATCTCAATTTCTGGTACGTTAACTCCATTTGAGATTGACTCTTCCATTTCAGAAGCCTGTTCACAATTTCTAATTTTATAAGTTATTCTCAAATTTTATAAATCTTTTTCTAATTCAGTAATGTTTGGTGATGGGAATCTGTGAGAATATGAGGTTCCACCTCAAAATCAATTGGCCATGAAGGGAGTAACACATATCTCGTTTATATTGATGTGAGATATTTGTGAGATCCTAACATGCCCCCTCAAGATTGTGCCTCTTTTGGGCTCACCAATCAATCTTGAATCGGATCTCAATTTCATTTTATTGGACCGAATACCCGTTTGGGTTTTATGAGCTCTGATACAATGTTAGAGAATATGAGGTTCCACCTAAAAAACAATTGGCTATGAGGGGAGTAATTCATATCTCTTTTATATTGATGTTGGACTATTCCACATTTGTTAGAGAATATGGGGTTGCACCTCAAAACCAATTGGTAATGAGATGAGTAACCCATATCTCTTTTATATTAATGTTGGACTCTCCCATATTGGAGTGAGATATTTTTGAGATCTTAACAAATACTATATCGTTACTTCTCAATTATCGAGGGATACATCATATCTAGTTATCTAAAAATTTATAGACTTAACTTATATTTAACCTCGATAACTTATATTTTTTTAATGTATAATAAAGTCTTAAACTTTAAATTGTGGTTTAATGTTCAATGTGTATATTAAAAGTTAATTTATTAGACAGATGTTTGAATAACTCAAAATTGAAAATTTTGAAGCCAGAGACTAAATAAGCAATGGTAAATATTCAAGGATTAAACTTTTATATAACCTGAAAACTATATTTGGAATAACATGAAATTTAACCAAGAGGGTCCTTGAGGGAAGAAAATACTTTACTGATAGGTTAATCGTTGTCTTGTATGTGTTTAGAGTTCAAATAATAGTTAGTGGGTAATTAGTTTATGTTTGAGACGTAAATATAGATGGTAAAAATGTTGGAATCAGAGTTTAGGTTTAATTATTGGACTGTACCACACAATAGTTCTTTGAATATTATAATAATGTCGCAATGGTTTCATTGTTTCATTATAAATCAGTTTATTACAGTATTAATTCTGAGAATTGGTATTTATCCCCTCTATCAATATGTACTAAAAAATAATAATAATATTCATTAACTTTATAATAAAATTGGTGACCTAAACAAATAGATGATATCCAATTTTATATCCATAACCATGGCCAAAAAGAAATGAAACCCACATTTATTTTCCTAAATCAAATCCCATCCACTCCACAATAGAATTCAATTCAACACATCCAACGGCCACGATTAAGCCCTAAATCCAAAGAAAAGGAAAAAAAAAGGCAATAAATAAAAATAAAAACTAACCTGTTCCGCCAGGTTATCAACCTCCATGGACACGTCGGAAATGGCCCGATGAGCTCTCTGTATTTTAGCGTTCCTTCTGATCTCTTCGTATCTTCTTTCAATGCTCGCCGGATCTTCAACAACTTCCACTTTCGATTTGTTTTTCACTCCACAACCCTCCAAATACTCCCCATTTCCCCTCTCTTTCCCTCTGTAAATCAGCCTCTGCTCCGCCGCCGCCAGCCCTGTCTCCGCCGTCAGCCGCCTCTTCAGCTCCCCTGTTTCCCAAAAATCCTCAAATCCTTGTTTTTTTTCAACCAATTAATCCAAAAATTCAAAACCACGGGGTTTTTCTTACCGAATATGGATTGGGAGTTGATGGGTATCTCTAATCTGACCGCCCCGAATGCGATTTTGAGGCGGAGAATCGTCGCCGGCGACTCTGTTTTGTCGACGCGCTTCTGGACCAGCATTCCGCCGGGGCGCTTCTCCCATTCGATTGGCACGTCGTCGCCGGCGGAGGCAGAGGAGGAGGATGAAGACGACGGCGCCGGTGAGGCCGACGGCTCTCTGTTTTTAGCGAATAACACATTGTGATTCTGAGTACATTTTGTGTTCATCGTTTTTGTTAATGTTTGGATTTGGAGCAAGTGAGATTTTGTTGGTATAAGAAGAGGGGATTAATAATGTGATGGAAAATGGAGTTTTGTGCCGACAAAAAACAGAGTGGATGTGGGTTTTATATTGCCGGAGTTCTGTCCGGTTGGTTCTGCCGGTGATGCTTACTGGAAAGTTTCTATGCCCAATTGGAGCCTGCCACGTCATCGATTCAGCTTTACTGTTTTTTAGTAGCGACAGCTAAGCTCGCAATTTTTCGCCGACATTTCAAGAAAGAAATTTAAATTAATAAAGAGTGAGGACCTTGACACGTAGGCAGATTCCATTGGACGGTGACAAACTGTGGAAGACAGCCAGGTAAGGTTCCTTTCTTGGTCTGACTAAAAGTTAAGAAGACAGCCCAATAAAGCTTTTGTTCTCAGGCCCATTTTTGTTTATTCACTAGTATAGTGGTGTTGGGCCTAGCTGAGCAAAATGCGTGTGAGCAAGTGTATTTTCGTGTGGTTGAGTTTGTTGAAAGGAGGTGCAATCCTCTGCTTTATGATGTATTATTTCTAGATATTTTCAAGAGTTTTTCACCTCTGTTTGTTGCCTTATATATTGGGGTTTTATCCAGCTTGTATTGTGTGATTTATTCTTGATATTGTAATAAAAAGAAGAACAAAGGTTTTCTTTTGGAAAGTTTATTGCTCATCTTAACATGGTATCAGAGCTCTGAAGTCTCAGTTATATCCCTTGTCTTTTGTAGTTTTGCAGTGAAACATTTGTTCAAGGATTTCATCGCTCATGGAGCCAAGAAATCATGAGTAGAGGAGTTTATCTTGCTTTTTCCAAGTAGTATACTCAAGATTCGGTTGAAGAGTTGTTGCAGAGCTCTGAAGTCTAAGTTATATCACTAGAAGCAAGTGTGGAGTTTTCAAGCCCAAAACTTATATGGTTACTACCACATATGATGATGTTGAGCCACCATCTGTCAAGGAAGCAATGAAAATAAAAACTGGCTACAAGCAATGAAAGATGAATATGCTGCTCTAATGAAGAATGAAACCTGGTCCTTAGTCAATAAACCTCAAAACCAGAAGGTAGTTGGCTGTAAATGGATTTTTAAGATTAAAAAACACTCTGATGGGTCCATAGCTAGATACAAGGCACTCCTAGTTGCCAAAGGTTTTCATCAGTCACCTGATATAGATTATTTTGAAATCTTTAGCCCAGTAGTAAAACCGACCACAATTCGAGTTTTACTAACTCTAGCTCTAGCACATGGTTGGATGATTCGTCAGATCGATATTAATAATGCCTTCTTGCACGGGGTTCTGACAGAAAATGTTTATATGGAACAACCACCTGGTTTCTACATCGATCCAAAATCCTCAGTTGTATGCAAACTCTATAAAGCTATATATGGTCTTAAACAGGCGCCAAGAGCTTGGTTTGAAAGATTGACTATTCACTTGAAACAAGTTGGTTTTATTCAATCTAGAGCCGATACATCACTTTTTTACAGACATACTAATACTACATCTTGCTACATGTTGATATATGTTGATGATATTATTATCATGGGAAATTTTTCTGCTGACAAAACAGAGTTGATTGCATCTCTCAATGACACTTTTTCCTTGAAAGATCTAGGTACGTTGAACTATTTTCTTGGCATTGAAGTTTCATATCCTACATCTGGTGGACTGTTTCTATCTCAGTCCAAATATATATTAGATCTATTACGAAGGACAAATATGCAAGATGCTCATGCCATATCCACACC
>JBBMEF010000004.1:5114782-5178506 GCA_037832685.1 Sicyos baderoa
ATTTGCAAATATTTTCAAAAAGTTGCTATTTACTCAATTTTTTTATCTTATTGTAATATACATGCAAATTCCCCTATTTTTAATAGCTATTTTTTTAATTTTTATTATTATTTTTAAAAATTTGTATTGTATACCAATTTTAGAACATTCTATTAGAATTATAGATTTTTTTTTTTTATTTTTTTTGTCATCGTCCTCGCCATAACCTATTCTCTCTTTCTCTCTGTTTCTGTTTGGGAATAAAACTCTGTTTCTCTCTGTGTTTATCTGCGTGTGCGTGGTTGGGCCGCTCTCTACAGTAAAGTTGCTTCTACTTTTTTCTTCTCCCCTGAGATTAAAGAAACGCACCCCAAAATTAACGACGGTTGTGCCTTGATTCATTGGAGCAAACCGCCCTAACCCATAAACCCAAAATTCCAAGAACCCAAAAAAAAAATTAAACAAACATTTGGAGCAGAGCAAAAACAGAGCAGTCAGAAAAAAGAGAGAGAGAAATTTGGAGTAAAGCAACAGTGTACTCTACTACTCACCCTCCCTCTTCACAAACCTCTAATGGAGCTTCCATTCCCATGATCTCATTTCGGTTTTTCTTTCTTTCTTTCTTTCTCTTCAACTACGAGTGGAAGAAAAGGGCGCTACTGCTTAATGGGTCCTAGTTAATTCCAGAAATCAACATGGGGGCAGCTTCGCTTTTCCTTGGCCTGCTTCTTCATCTTTGAGATCTGGGTCTTTTCCTTCTAGTAACAATCTCAAGCTTTCATGTTCTTCCTTGGAGATCTGGGGATTTCCAGCCGCTTCTGGATCTTTAACTCTCTAGTCTCTGTTCGACCAAGTTTTCGGAATCTGTCGTCTCTGGGTCTAGAGGAAGTGAAGGAGTTGGGTTTTGTGAAGCGTAATCTGGGTTTTTGTTTTTTCTAATTGGGAAATTGAGATTGGTGAAATCTTGGGAGGAGTGTTTGTAGTGATTTGAAGCTTCACTGTGCTCTGTTTCGAGGAACCGGGTTTGGTTGAGGATTCTAGAGTGGGTACCAAGTTTCTGGTACTGTACAAATTTCAGCACGTTTAGCTTCGAATTGCAATGGCGCTTTAGTTTGGGGAGAGGAATATTGTAGTACTTGTGGAGTGAAAACTAAGGAGAAAAGGGAATAAGAACCGATTTGTTGATGTGTTCTTGAAAATCCCATTACTTGTTTCTCTGTTTAATTCAAGGATTTTGTTGATTTGTTTCTACAAGAATGAGGCTCTCTGGTTTTAGTCCTCAGGCTCTTGAAGGTACAAAGATATATATATATATATATTTTTTTTTTTTTTTTGAAACTAGTTTGCTTGAATCCAAGATTTGTAGATGATTCTGCTTTTGATGACTTTCCTATTTGATGTTGATCTATACTTCTTAACATTTTTCTTCTTCCTTTGTGGACTAATTGTTCAGACTTGCATTTTTTGATCTTTTTTTTTTTTGGTGTGTGGATGTGTTCTTGGTTTTGTAGTGTCATGCTAGATTTATGTCATTTTCTTGCCTTTGGGGTTTTTGATTTTTATATTTTGAATCTCTCTGTGTGTCAACCATGAACTCTTTCTCTTTCTCTGTTTCTCCAATTAAGTGGTCCAGCCATGGGATTTCCTGATTGGAATCATTGGCCTTTTCTTGATAATTGACATCAATTTGTTGCAGGTGAGAGAAGGGTCCTGAATTCCGAGCTATGGCATGCGTGTGCCGGTCCTCTCGTTTCTCTCCCAGCGGTCGGCAGTCGGGTTGTTTATTTTCCTCAAGGTCATAGTGAGCAGGTAAACTCCATGAATTTATAGCTATATTCAATGATTCAATGCCTACTTGGCTTTAGAACTATGTTTTCTGTTGAGTACCGGCGACCCTGATGAGTTTCTGGCTGCTACTCTGTGTTCAGTTGTGATTTTGACAGTTCTCAATCTCTAATCTGTAGTTTTATGAACTTTACTGAGAAAGTTTTGGCATATGGAACTAAATGTTGTCTGGTAGAATGCCATTTGATTGTTGACAATGTTGAGTTTTTCCTTTTTGCAGTTTGATCCTTCATATTTGATCTTTAAGATCTTCAAGTTTTGGAAGTTTGTACTAACTTACTTTTTGGGCAGGTTGCTGCATCTACCAATAAAGAGGTGGATGCCCAGATCCCGAGTTACCCGAGTCTACCGCCGCAGCTCATTTGTCAACTTCACAACTTGACAATGCATGTAAGACTTTATACTTTGGCTCTTTTGGGTCTGGTTATTGTTAGGCTTGATTTCATACTAATTTCTGAGTGTTGGAATGTTCAGGCTGATGCTGAGACAGATGAAGTGTATGCTCAGATGACTCTGCAACCCTTGAGTGCTGTAGGATTATCTCTCTTTTCTGGCATTTATCTTTTTCGATTCTTATGTTCTACTTCATATGATTTACTTATTTATGCAGCAAGAACTGAAGGAAGCCTACCTTCCAGCCGAGTTGGGCTCTCCGAATAGGCAGCCAACGAATTATTTTTGCAAAACTTTGACAGCCAGTGATACCAGCACACATGGAGGTTTTTCCGTTCCTCGCCGAGCCGCAGAAAAAGTATTTCCCCCTCTGGTAAGTACTCTTTAACGTTTCAGTAGGCACTACAAATCATACTTCATTATCTTTTCTGACATTATAGGTTCAATGCAGGACTTCTCTATGCAGCCTCCAGCTCAAGAGCTGATAGCGAGGGACCTACATGATAATGAGTGGAAATTTAGACATATTTTCCGCGGTGGGTGTTCGTTTCTGGATAATTTCTACCCCTTATCCTCTCCTCTTTGCATTCTATTTAGCATAAAGTTGGCAATGAGATGGATATCATCTTCTGGAAATGGTGAACTGACTTGTTAATGCTTTGCAGGCCAGCCTAAAAGACACCTTCTAACAACTGGATGGAGTATCTTCGTGAGTGCTAAACGGCTCGTCGCTGGTGATGCCGTGCTTTTTATCTGGTATGCAGTGTTTTCTCATGTTTAACTAGTTTTTCTTCTTGATTTTTTTTGGCCTATTTGCTTAAACTCTTCCTATCAGTTGGTGAGACCATTGATCATATACTTTCCTTCATGGTTCAATGTTTATGATGCAATATCATTCCTGTCAGTTGTTACCTACACAATTTGACTTGCTTAGCATTAAAATTGAACAATAAATTCTGAGGTCAACCAAGCGTTTAATCTCAATCAATCAAGTTTTGCTGATGATATCTGCTATATAATTGTTACTCTGACCTTGACTTTCAGCTATCAGCTTATCAGTTTAAGTCAATCATCTGTATAATGCTGGGTTTTTTTTTCTTCAGGAATGAAAAGAATCAATTATTCCTTGGAATCAGGCGTGCAAGTCGACCGCAAACCGTGATGCCTTCATCCGTTTTGTCAAGTGATAGCATGCATCTAGGACTTCTTGCTGCTGCAGCTCATGCGGCTGCTACCAATAGTCGGTTTACCATATTTTTTAACCCAAGGTGTGATTTTTTCTCTGAATTAAGTATGAATTCTTGAGCTTTTACTTTGTTTAGTTTACTAGTTCTTATATAGAAATTTGAACTTCTGATCAGGGCTAGCCCTTCAGAGTTTGTCATACCATTGGCCAAATATGTGAAGGCAGTCTACCATACTCGTGTTTCTGTTGGGTTGCGCTTTAGGATGCTGTTCGAAACAGAAGAATCAAGTGTTCGTCGGTAGGTATGGAATGTGAATTCTATAGTTCTCTATGTACATCTTCTCATAGTTCTCTATGTAAATATCTCTTGATTAGTTAGTTTCTTGTTCGAAATAGTCTTCTCTGGTTACGTGTCTTTGAGCTCTTTCCTAGCTGCATTTAGTATCGTCTCTCAGTTATTGCAATTTGGTGATGAAGCTCTAACAGTTACCTAGTTGCTTGCTTTCAGCTTTTTTAATTGAGTACTGAAGTTGCTACCACTGGAATTGGATGCCTGTCCATACTTCCCTTATATTTTCTTTGTGTATGCAGCTACATGGGAACAATCACGGGCATTTGCGATTTGGATTCTGTAAGATGGCAAAATTCCCATTGGCGCTCGGTTAAGGTTAGTGAGCACTGAGCACAGTTAACACTTCGTGAATTGTAAAGCTTAAGTTTCTATTTGATGTGTCTTAACCAGTTTTCTAGTTTTCTTTATGCATATTGAATAGTTGCATCACTTTAATAAGCTGAGTGATGCAGGTCGGCTGGGACGAGTCAACAGCAGGAGAAAGACAGCCAAGAGTGTCCTTGTGGGAAATCGAGCCCTTGACATCATTTCCAATGTATCCATCACCGTTTCCACTTAGGCTGAAGCGACCATGGCCGACTGGACTGCCTTCTTTCGGTATGTATCTCTTACCAGTTACCTCCAGTTGTGTTGACATGAATGCATATATTCTATCATCATGTTCTAGTTTTTCAGTTTTGTTTACTGTTTTTGCCTTTGTATTTTTTTTATTTAGATACTGAAGCCCCAACTTTGGGCACTCATGTTTAACTTCTCTATATGTTTCTCTCTTAGGCATCAAGGATAATGACCTCGGAATGAATTCTCCATACATGTGGCTACGGGGAGATAATAGTGATCGTGGTATCCAATGTCTAAACTTTCAGGGAACTGGGGTCTCACCATGGATGCATCCGAGGCTTGATACATCATCCATGATCGGTATGCAGCCTGACGTGTATCAAGCCATGGCTGCTGCAGCTCTTCAGGAGATGAGGGCGGTTGATTATTCGAAAATAGCACCTGCATCTATTCTGCAATTCCAGCAGTCAGAAGGTCTCTCTTGTCAGTCTTCTACCTTTATGGAGCCTCAGATGTTGCATCAGTCTCAACCTCAGCAGGCGTTTATGCAAACCGTTCAAGAAAACCAGCAGCATTCTCAGCCTCAGGCTCAAACTCAGTCACATCATCTACACCCACAACTGCAGCCCCAGCAGTCGTTCAATAATCAACAACCGCTCCATCAACAGCAGCCGAGGCAACCACAACCACTAGTCGATAACCAACCGATTCCTTGTTCAATCCCTGCAATATCGCAGTTTGCTTCATGTCCACAATCCCAATCACTGTCCCTGCAAACCGTCCCGTCCCTTTGCCACCAACCAAGTTTTTCTGATTCCAATGCTAATCCTGTAACTAGTTCTACTGTTTCCCCGTTGCATAGCCTTGCAGGGTCGTTTGTCCAAGACGAATCGTCTCAGCTGCTTAACCTTCAAAGAGCCAATTCAATAATTCCTTCAGTTGGCTGGCCATCAAAGAGAGCTGCTATTGACCCTCTCTCTACTGGAGCTTCTCAGTATTTTTTACCTCAATTGGAAAACTTAGGAACATTACAGAGTAGTATTTCTCATAATACAGATGCATTGCCACCCTTCCCTGGCAAGGAGTGTTCGATTGATGATCGAGATGAAGGTTCTGATCTTCAAAACCATGTTTTATTTGGTGTTAATATAGAGTCTTCATCCCTTCTAATGCAGAATGGGATATCAAACCTTAGGGGAGTCTGCAATGATAATGTTTCTTCAACTCTACCTTTTTCTTCCAACTACATGAGCACTGGTGGTACCAATTTCTCTGTAAATCCAACGATGACGTCCTCGAATTGCATTGATGAATCGGGTTTCCTGCAGTCTAATGAAAATGTGGGCCAAGTAATCCCACCAAATGGAACCTTTGTCAAGGTGATTCAACATATCTTGCAACTTTAGCTTTTTCATTGTCTGAATGTTTGGTTTACATACTTCTTTATATCGTACTACATTTTGGTATCCTTAGTTCCTTCCTTGCCTCTGTTTGTACAGGTTCACAAATCGGGGACCTACAGTAGGTCGTTAGATATAACCAAATTCAACAACTATCCTGAGCTACGCAGCGAGCTTGCTCGCATGTTTGGCTTAGAAGGTGAGTTGGAGGATCCTTTGAGATCAGGCTGGCAGCTTGTATTCGTTGATCGGGAGAATGATGTTCTTCTCCTTGGGGATGGCCCGTGGCCGTAAGTTTTTCTCCTTCTCCATAACTTCCATCATTGGCATCTGGTTTATTGATTCTAGTTAGTCAATATGTGAATCATATCTATCATGTCAACTTAGGATTATAGTTGTTTTATTCAGACATCTGCCTTCAACACTTTTCTCGCTAACTTTCCTATGAAATGACCAATGATAAAGCAATAATCTTTTCTAAGTTTTTCCCCAAAATTTTCAGCTAGGAAGCACTTTGCTATATATCTTCAATCATTAGTTCTCAACCATGATTTTTTTTTTTTTTTTTTTTAATGAATGACAGGGAGTTTGTAAACAGTGTATCGTATATCAAAATACTTTCACCAGAAGAAGTTCAGGAAATGGGGAAACTAGGTTTAGAACTTCTCAACTCTGTGCCAATCCAGAGGCTCTCAAACAGCACCTGCGACGACTATGGTAGCCGACAGGACTCGAGAAACTTGATTTCAGGGATAACCTCTGTCGGGTCTCTCGACTACTGAGTGGCTTACCCGGTTGCAACAACATCAATGTTCTCTCTTCTGTAATTTTAGCATCCTTTTTAAATTCTTCATATGTATGGAAAAAGCTACAGAAATCTAGTTTAATGCTTATGAGCTAGTACTGTAATTATGCCTTCTTCATATTCTGTTCTGTACTATCATATATTAACGATACACTAGTCTTAGGACATCAATATTTTATTCGAAGAAGACTTATGTTTAATCATCTCTTGTTTAGATTTTAGTCTATAGAAATGGACTCAATTTAGCAGAGGATTTCCTATTTTCTTATCAACTTCCTATACTGTGAAAGCTTGTCTAGTTTATAAGGACTTAATGTTGTATAAGTATGAGCTTTGTCTTTGATTAGAGTCAAGGAAAAGTAAACCAAACCAACACTGGCATTTAAAATTTCAGATATGCTGAAAGCCACAAGAAAATGTATGTAATGCATTCTTGAGTGAGATTAAATAGTTGGATTTGGCCAATTTTATTCATTGAAGGAGCTGGTTTCCCTCCTGAAGAAGGCAATGAGAAAGGAATCAAACAAAAGTGATGGTACTTTACAGAGTGAACAATCACGGAGCACGATCTAGCGGACAAAGAGACTCTTGAAGATTTAAGAGATTATGAATTCACGGTGGTTATTTACTTAAATATTGTAGGGCTAAATATTGTAGGGTCAGACAGTTTGTCTTATAAAAATAGTTAGAGGTGTGCCTAACCAAACATACATCTCACAAATATAAAAGAAAATAAAGATACTTTACAAAGTGGTAAAAGTCCAATGAAATGAGGTGTCTTCATCAAAATGAAAATGAAGTTTGGAAGCCAAATTTACCTCTTAGATTACATGGCCCCTTATGTATTGTTTTAAATGCATATATTGTATATATTTTTTTCTGATAAGCTCTGAAATGGGCCCTAGGCTCACACTGTTTCTGAATCTCTTGTTCTGATGCTTTTGTAAATTTCTGATTCTCAGACAGCTTCTGCACTTTGTCTCACCACTCCATCAACGGTGCTTTAAAATTGAAGAGAAATACATCCATAAAGTAAGAACTTTTAGTGATATTTGATGATGAATGAATGCTACTTTAGTGTTTGAAATTATTATAAAGTAAAAGGAACATTAAAAACTATGACATGTATACCAAAGAGTGAACATATTTGCCAAACCATACAAAGCAGGGCATGTCCAAGTAAGTTGAAGCAAGCTTAGATTCTAGACTTTTTTACCCCTTAACGTTGTTATGTCAACATTGCTATAATATTTTTGACAAAAAAGTTTAAAAAGCTTGATATTGATGTCGAAAGACTGCCTCGATCTGCCCTCGGTCGAGAGGTGTTGCTGTCCTGTCATCCTCATGAACACAAGCAAGCCAAGTTGTTGGGTTCAGCTGTTATAATTTATTGAATCCTGATTCTTCTTGGTTGAAAGGGGATGGCTTTTTGAAGGTTAAAAGAGAGGCACATGAGGTTTGGTTGAGTTCTCCATTTCTATGGTGGGACTTGGGATGGCCAATTGTGTATAAAAGGTTGTGTAATTTGGATGCATGTTGAGCAAAGTGACACTTTTTTAAATTTTAAAAAGAAAATATAAAAAGAATGAATGGAATGGTGACAATGTAGGACACTATCTCTAATGATGGCACCCCAAAAAGAAAAAGCTTGTGGGGTTTGCTTCATTATTATTCTCTCCAAACCCATGTCCTTTTTACACTTTTGGGTTTGTGAAATTTTGAAACTTGAATTTGATCATAACTTTTTCTTCATTGCTTAATGTATTCATATGAGTCATATTTTCTTACTTCAAAGAGGGTTTTTTTTTTTTGTTATTTTTAATTATTATTTTTGTTTTTATTTACTGAAATTTTTTCAAAGGTTGAATTCTAGGAAATTAGGAAATGTACTTCTGCATTTTTCAGTCACCATTATTTTAAGAATTTGCCTATAAAGATGATCAAATAATAAAATTTCAATTTGGAAGTGCCTTGAAAGAGTCAAACTTGCAGACAATTCCAAGAAATGCTAAAGAACTTTCAGAAAAGAAAAAATATATTGAATTTCTCAAAGACAAGTGAAATGAAAAATGAGTCTTGTTTTCTGTTATATCTCTTGCATTCAGAACTTGACATCTATCAGAGATCAAATGAAGCCCATTTCTTAAACAAAGAACAGAAACTGCCATTGTTACAAAAATTAGTACAGGTTTTCAAGTTTTTATTGGAACTCCACAACCAACTGTTTGCTTTCCATATCCACCTAACTTCCACAAAAGTGCATATAAATCACCTGATGCTGAATTGTTGGTGATGGCCAATATGACCAGTGAGGTAATGAAAAGTAAAAACCTTCTTAATTGCCTTTTGATTCTTCTTCCATCACTCTCAATACCAAAGTGTGTAAAAGTTGCTTTACCTCTACAACCATAAAAAAAATGTTTGTGGTTTAGTTTGGACGTGGTTCAAAAAAGAATCGTAATCTGTCGTCTCAAAACACATGGGGCGTACGCGTACTCTTATATCGATCTGGTATTGACTCATGTCGTGCTTTCTATAGACCTGCAAATAGAGTATTCAAACATTTGTAACATTGAACATGAAAACTAATGTTTCAACTATTTTAAAATCTAAACTATGCATGCAAGTTAGAATTATGTTCTTTCTTTTTTACTAGAGATCCAACTTTCTTTGCTTTGATGACTCAAGGGGCGCTTTGGAGTGCTCAGGCAACACTTTAGAACAGTCATGGAGTGATTATTGTGTGTGAATACTCATCTTATCAACAGACTAGCAACACAGAATGATTCACATTTCGAACCATGATGTCTGGATATTATATACTGTAAAATACTTTCAATTTTAGCACCAGTTTTGGACTTCTCAGATTCCTTCGAACCATTTCTGTTGGATGCTTAACCTTTTTAATATTATCATTCATATTTTTAGAGATTTTTTTTTTTAATTTGATACAAGGGTAACCACGCCCGTCCCTAGGCCAGACACCAGGAGACATCGAAGGAGTTATGTCACAGGTGAGTCTCGAACTTGGGACTTTGTTGAAGGGAGCATACCTTTAAAGTCCAAGTCTACAACTACTGTGACACCCCTTGGGGACCTATTTCTAGAGATCATTTTGCTTGTTAGGTTGTGGAAAAGTTAAAATAGTT
This sequence comes from Sicyos baderoa, assembly GCA_037832685.1. NCBI lineage: Eukaryota > Viridiplantae > Streptophyta > Magnoliopsida > Cucurbitales > Cucurbitaceae > Sicyos > Sicyos baderoa. The sequence goes on from JBBMEF010000004.1 coordinate 5,124,453, forward strand.
CGGGGTTGTGAATGCGCTACTAGTTTAGGAACTGTGCCATTGAGGGATTCAAGCATATTCTTAAGAAAATGGTAATGGTTAAATAAAAAAATTGGTGTTGTGTTTGTTTTCAGATTCTTATTCCAATCTCTAGTTTAAAACTTCAATCCCGATATTGAGGAGTTTCAAGGGGAATGCATCACCTGTTTAGAGGGGCACGGGAATTCTTAAACCATCGTGAGCAAGCTGCACTGGAATTCCTTCTCTGAAAAAAAAAATAATTGGTGTCCTAAATTAGAAGATTCTTGGCAAAGTAGTGTTAAAACATAACTCTAGACCATGACTTCAAAGATATTTGACCACACTTGTGAATTGCAATCAACCAGAACAAAGATCAAGAGTTAGTTCTGTCACCTTTTGGACCAGTCAAGGAGGAACTCGTTGTCCTTGTGGTGATCAAATTCATGAGTCATTCCAATTAACATGGCTCGTTTCGGATGTAGTCTCTTCACAGCTTCCAGGGTCTGCAAAAAATCTTGTGAGTATTCCAAGCGTTTAAGGATCCCGAACAAATTTAATATGCACAAATAATAAATGACAAACCTGTGGGAAGCAAAAGTGAGTGTTATGGGATGAAATCTGCAGTCAATAATAACCCCCACAAAGTAAGGACATATAACATTTCTTTACCAAAATACATAATTTCTCATATATTTTATGAGTTTGGCTTGAGAGAAATAATAATAGGTTGTTTGGGGATGTAGAGCAGTCTATGATGTCACACTTTGTATGTACATAATAAAACTAGAAGTGAAGATATTTTTATTTTTTTAAAAGTGAAGATTTATACTTGCCTAATTAGAAGTTTACCGACCTTATACAGCGTGTCCAGAATAAGAAGATCCAACTGTCCACCTCCATTTTTCGAAATAACTGCGAACAAGTATAAAAATCAAATAGAAGAATTAAAAAATTAATGATAACTACCCATACAAGATTTTTTCTTTTAATTAGTTTTATTGGTAAGTAACATTTTTTGCTTTTAGTTAGTGGGAAACAAAACATCATAAATAAATGAATTACACAAAAAGAGGCTTGGGTAGTTATGGAAAGAAAGAAACCCCTCAATACTTAGAGCAACCTCCTGTTTCTTGCAACCCAAACTTCCAAATAATTCCAAAGACTTTCCATCCTTGAAAGTTATGACCACCCAAAAATTGAATAATGAGATCCATGATGCTTCAGACATTTGAATATGGAGAACAATTTCTACACTTCCACTAACAGAGCAATCAATGAGATCATTGATACTTAGGTAGTTTTTTTAGTCCTTGAGCCATCTCTCGTAAGAATTTTCTCGCATATTGAATCGTGCGTTGTTCAGGGAAATTTACTTTTGGTTCTAGTTTGATGCAAAATAGGAGGAAGCTTAAGCAAATTAAAACCTGAACTAGAGTAGAATGATACAAAATCCATAGAGGTGCGACATAAGAGCCATATATTAAAATAAAAATGTTGAATTGTTTTTGTTGAAAGATCAAAATGTGTCCATGGACTAAAATATTGAAGAACCGTTTAAAGGGTCTAAGAGCAAAACAGGTAGCATGTAACTATATAAGGTTAGCTTGTTTATTTTATCTTGAAATTTCTAACATAACAATAAACCATCTCATGTTAAATGTTCTTAAATTCTATATGTAATCCCATGGCCATTATCACTCCTGTGTCACTAAACACATATATTCAGTGCTTTGTCAAGTTACTCATGAAATAGAATTGTGAACCTATAACCTCTTGGTTCCCAATATATCTACAAATCAATTCTAAGGGTTCCTCAAGATTAGATGCCTCGGATTAAAAGACTCTTCTGTTGAGAAAGATTCATGAAAGGATTAAAAAAATTAATGTGAACGGAAAACAAAATTGACAAGACCCATACTCACCATGTTCTGTACTTGCAGGAAATCGTGAAACGTCAGAAATATAAGCTACTCTAAATTTTTCACCAAAAAGAAACCCCAAACACGTATAATCTTCTCCATGCATAACCTACATATAGCAAATTGCCAGTTAAATGTAAAAATAAATGGAATGAACAAGATACTTGTGTGAACAAAGTATGTAAGACTGACAGGCAGAGGAGTAAATTGCAAGCCTGATGCAACAAATGACTTCTCATGATGATCCTCAATTATCGTCCAGTCAAGCTGTGCCACACGTCTCACTTCTTGACCTTCTTTAAGTTTCTTCTGGACTAGGTAAGGAAACTTCACTAAAATACTGATTCAAAAAACCATTTTAAAATATTACAAATTGTATAGCAACTGAGATACATGCAATAACGCAAATTGACAATTTTTTTACAGAGATATTCCAGTTCAGTATGTTCTCACTAACTAGTCCCAGCCTTTGCTGTCAATTCTCGTCTCACATATGACTAAGAGGTTCAAACAGCACAACAACAACAGTCCAGTTCCTTCTATATTTCAGATGCTTTTACACCCAGAATCCAAGTCAAGTATTTCAGATATGCATTCATTTAGGCAGTTTTTTTTAAATGTGTTTATCTTGTAATTTAATTATCTTTTATTAAAACGACAAAGCAAAGGACAGTAAGAATAACCTTTCCATTGAATGCTGGCTTAGGTAAATTGGTGTGGGATCAATATCGTTTATAGGGCTAAAAGGTTGCACTGCACGTATATCATCCAGCCCAAGAATCGCATCAGCGTGTTCATGAGTCAAAATAATCTGCAAAAATACAATCTTGCTTCAATTGGTTTTATTTTATGTTCCAACACACAATCAATTAAATATAGACCAAAAAAGGGTATCAAGATAAAATGCTTGCGTCATGGGTAGCCACGCATATCCATGAAATGCATTACCATACAAGATAATTAATTGATAATCATAGTGGAAGTTTATAGTTTTTGATGACCGGCACAATCATACTCAGCACGCTACACAACTAAAAAAGTGTGCAGTTATATTTAATTCCAGGCATGGCTAGGGAAAATTTAATAATATCAATTAATAAAATAGGAACATTAGACTATAGAGAGTACTAGAGTGTAAAGTTGTTTGTCTCATAGTGTTAGACTAGTTGATATACTTAAATTTAACCAAGCTCACCAACTTATGTTTTTAGGTTAATTGGTGATTTAACATGATTTAGCATGGTATCAGAACACACGGTCTTGGGTTTGAACTCATGTGTAGTTGTTTCCTCCTCAATTAATATTAGTTTCCACTTGTTGGAGATTTCTTAAATTTTCAAGCCCACAAGTGAGAGAATGTTAATTGATATAATTAAATCTACCGCAACCCATCTGCTTAAATTTTTGGGTTGATTGGTGATTTAACATGATTCAACATATAGAGTATGGCAACCTCAAATTTCATAACTCACAAAGAAATTGAGTGCTTTATGAAAGGGTTACAGAGAATCTCAATTGAAAGAAATGCCATGTGACATTAAACAGTAGCAACCAACCGATGGCTTCTAGATTTGGTATGGTGCCAAGTCAAAGAACAGGTCGATGGGATCAGTAGTCAGTGTTCATAATTCATATTACAGATTATAATAAAAATTGAAAAAAAAATTAGACAATTATCAGAGGTTCACATACTTGAACTTATGACATTGACATAGGTGGAATCTTTTTGGAACAAAGCATATAGCCATCTGTGCCAAGACCCTTTTAAACATATTTGAACTAGTCTGATGAGATAACCACCTACCCACAAGTGATATTGAGAAACTTGTATGATATATACATCCTAGGTTGATAGTCTAGTCACTATGCTATAACTCTATTTCTTTAAAGTCATTTGGCCACGAGAGATTCTAAAATGAGTCATACACTATAGTGACTATACATCACTACATGTCCTCTGCTGTCAATATCAATTATCTGAGGAAAACTATTTCACGATATCATTTTTTTTTTTTTTTTGATATCCATGAGGGTCGAGACTGTTCAGGCCAGCTTACGCACACCTCGATTGATGTCAGCCTGACCCTAAAACTCCCGATATCATAGTAGATATTAAACAATATTAAGAACAGATGCAAGTAACAACTTACTGAATCAACTCTAGGAATCCTATGGTGAGTAAACCACCGTAGTACTTGCTCCCTAAATGTTTTCCCAACGTCAATTAAAATATAATGGTGGCTACCATCCGCTTGGCAATAGTCAATAAGAAGAGATGTATTGCACCTGCAAATCCACAAACAAACAATAAAATTAAATTTAACTAAAAACCACATGCTTCCTGGAAGAACAATATATTGAGAAACAAAAGGTGCAGCATATGATCAAAATTGACGGCAAAAACATTAATCAATCCTAACGTAATCCCTGTTCCAGATTCATAATCATATGTTTGGCCTTCGAAATTTCTCTACCTCCAATCCAGATCTAAAATCAATTAGATTTCCCTAAATCCAAAAAAATTAGCACCGGATCTAAAATCGTGCAAATCATCAAAATGTCCACAAACAGCACGCCGAGATCAAACTCCATTCATCAAATCCAAAATTCAAAGGAGACAGATAAAATGAAGCGATGTGCGATCTAGAGAGCGCGCCATTCCGCAAGCCTTCAATCGCAGTGTAAAAAAAGTAAAATCACCTGTAATTAGGGTTTTGCTCCGGCGGAATGGAGAGGGCCTGAGTGCAGACGCGGCAAGGGGGATCGGAGGGCTGGATCAAGCACATTGCATTGGGGACGGCGCTGGAACAGCCAGTTCCTAGGAAGATGAGAGCGGATTGATTGTGAGTAGCAGTGGGAGAAGCTCCATTGTGAGAGCTATTGAAGTCCGCCATTTTCGCCGGAGAATCAGAGTTTAGTGTTCGTCGGGAGAAAAACGCGGCCAGAAAAAATGGAGGATGTAATAGCGAGATGGCTCCTGCGAGAACGGAGGATTGTAATTTATAGTTGCGCGTCTTTTGCACGCCAAAAATGCTTAACGGTTTGGCAGTTGGATACTTGGCTTTTACAGCACTGAACGAAAAACAAAAATTAATAATACTTTTTAAAAAAATTATATATATAGCAAAAAGATTTATATGGACTTTGTAAAATGACCATATATTCAACCAATTTAATCAGGACAAAATTGAAAAGCATAAAAAATCATATCAAAATCCCTAAAAAAAATTCACATCAAATTCTATATATATATAATAACACTCCATATTGAATGTATCAAATAAATTTGGAAGAATTTTTTCTTTTTTTTTGAAATATATATATAGACTAGATGACAAATTTGTGCTTGAATTTGAGTAAAACTCCTCTACACATAATTAAAAGATTTATCGAATTTGACTTTTGAAAGTTCGGGAACTAAAATAGCAAAGTTTATATATTAAAACTAAACTTTTGAAAGTTTAGGGATCGAAATTAAATAAATATTAAAGTTCAAAAGATTTTGTGTTCGAACTTTGTGTAGTCGTTTCATCTTCAATTAATGCGTTTCTCAAATTTTTCAATAGTATAAATTAACATAATTAAATTTGTAAACTCTACCTATGCAGCGTTATTTGTAGCTTTATATTTTAAAGATGTTGCAGAAAAGTTGTGCTTAGCTTATGTACACAATTGAATAAATTTCGAAAACATTTACCAAATAAGTTAGTAACGCAATGATTTCCTTGTTTAGTTGTAAACCAGTTCAACATCGTAAGTTTAGATCCGAAAATTGGTATTTGTTCATATTCCCCTAATATGTACTAAAAAAAAAAAAAAAAAATTGAAAACATTTGGCATGATCGATGTCTTTGCTTTTGCCATCTTAAAGACTATTGAACCAAATTGTAGGGCAGAGACAAAGATTCATGCCAAAAAAAAAACATTAAACCTTCTTGATTGTTGGCTTGTTGCTACACTTACTGCTTAAGCAAGATTTTTCAAATGAACAAATGAATGATCTTAATATAACTACTATATTCTTCTAAGATATCTGTAAACTACAATCTTTACCGCAAGGTTTTAAAACTACAATATTCGAAAATGAAAGTTCGTGATCGACTACAACGGTCGACAGAAACAGAGATTCAACCGGTACTACTAGTAAAACTGCAATAAATGTGTAGCAAAGATATAAAGAAGATCACAATACAATGAAGGAACTCTAGTATTCTCCAAATAGCACACAAGCAAAACCATCTCTGTGTACTTGCACCAAATAGGTGCTGATAAATTATTACTTTGAGTACGAGCGGGTTTACGTAGCACGAAAAAGAAATCCCTAAGTCAGAATCATGCAGCAAACGAGTAGAGAGAAGAAATGTAATAACCATCAGCTAGGTGATGAGAAACTTGGGTCTGTGAATACTTTCATTTGGAAGCTCAAGATTTAGCCTGGCTTCTGCTTACTGAGTGTTGTCGCATCAGTTTTTTACCATGATGATCATCCTGCAAACAAGAGCACAATCAAATTGCATTCAGAGAGATTTAACAATCGATTTTCATTCCAAATCCGAACATGTTTTCCATTCCTGCAAGATACTCAAAGTTGGAAGCAAAAGAATGATTAAAGAGACAATTTTATAGACACCCTCTACAAAAATTCCTCAAATTTACATTTTTTATTATCCACTAGGGATAATTGACGTCTCTTCTGATCGTTACCTGCTTATTTCTCACTGCAATACTAACTCCTTGGAGTTCTTGAGCGGATTGCTTTACTTCTTAAGGGTATTCGCCAAGGTGACCCCATGTGAAAAACGTGCACTTAAGAGGAAACTTATTGATGCAAAATATTATGACCTAAGGGGCTGTTTGTTTTGCATATTTAGGTAGGATTTAATTTTATGATTTATTTAATCCTCCTTGAAAACCTACATCAAAACGAGTTTTTATTTCCTCCTCATTTTTACTTTTAAAAATAACTCTCATTTCTAACCATTCATTTTTAATCATTCATTTATAACTACTCAATTATTTTTAACCACTCATTTTTAATCATTCCTTTCAAACCAATCAAAATCACTCATTTTAAATCTACATTCAAACAAGGTATTGACTCTAACCTCTCTACACAAAAACTACATCCAAACGAGTTTTTAGCTACAACTTAAAATTTTTAACTACTCGATATAACTTCTAAAACTAAATCCTCCCTAAATATGCCAAACAAATAGCCTCTAAGGTTGAAAATCCACTTGATTGAAAACCTACATGGAAATTTATTTGCAGCTACTATGGTTGAGCGGGTACACCGGTGTGTGGGTGATGACACATCTACATTCTTTTGCTCTGATTCTTGGCTCAGCTATGATGTGATTCAGAGAGCTTTTACAAGCCTATTCCAGCTCACAACTGCTCCTAGGGCTAGGCTTATGAGGCAGAAGTTATAAACAACCCTTCTGGACCTTGGACTTGAATGAGTTGGAATCGATTGAACGGAGTTATCTCTTTAGCTTGGTCCTTCTATGGGTTTAACAGTGAAATCTTTAATGGAGAGCCTCATTGGGGCTGTCGAACCAGATTTAAACCTATAATTGATGGCGCGAGTCTTGGTACCATAAATACAGTTGAACGACCACAGAGGAAATGACATACATAACCTTCTCGTCGTCATGGTGTGTTATGTGCCAATGCAAAATGTCAATCACATATGTTTAATCTTGCAGTTCGTTTCTGGTTGCTTAGAGGCTGTTGGTTGGTAAATACCTTTGCCAAGTTACATTCCAAATTTTCTTAAAGTGACATGGTGAGCCAATCTTTCAAAGGAAGAAGGAAGACATCGTGGCTTTTTATCGTTCGTGCTTTCTTCTGGTGCCTTTAGGGTGAAAAAAACAGATGAATTCTAAAGGAGTGTCTATGTCTTTTGATCGTTTTCTAGAATCAATCTTTTTTACCGTGCATTTTTGGGGTCAAGATAAACCCCCTCTATCGCCTTACAATTTATCTTAAGGAAACTTGCAAGATTAGTCAAATCTATAAAATAATTACAAATTAATCCCTTTTAAAAAAAATTGAGCAAATATAGCTATCGGTATTGATGAGCATTTATACCTACTTTCTTATAATACTCCATTAATAATACTTAATACTTTATTAATGAGTATTTATAATACCGTATTAAAATGTATTAATGACTATAGATGCAAATACTATAAATTTTGCCTACATTTGTAATTATTTTGTGAAAATAGTCCATCCAATATAATTCCCCTTTTTTTTGAGTTTCCAATATAATTTCCCTTTATCTTATTTTATTTTCAACATTAAAAAAAAAAAAAAAAAAAAAAAAAAATCAATGGAAGACAAGCAAAAAGGATGATTTGATAAAAATAAAATGCAGTTATTAAATAAAATCCAGAATTCATGCAATGATTCAATAAAAAAGAAAAACAAAATATGCCTTCAGTTTCCATTAGATAATATGATTTGTAAATATATATATATATATTAAAAGGAAACGGACCTTGTAAAGAGATGCTGCAGACTCAGATTGCAAGATCTGGACTCCTGTACGCCCAAGGGATTGCAGAGCATCGAGTGCGTCTAGAGTCAGCTGCCAGCCATTAAGAGCAACTGCATCTGCATTTCCATTTCCATTTGCATTGGAGCCACTGCTCGTACTCCCAGCAGCAGCAACGTTTCCATTTACCCAAGGGCAAAATTGATTGTGATGAACTATTGGGTCAAAGTCTATTTCATAATTGCTTTCCACTCTTTGAGGCGCTGAAAAACAAGGGGAAATTTTGAATAACATGTTTAATAAGGTGAAATTGTGCCAGAGCTCTAGCTGTATAATTTGGTAACTACGAGGTTATGGGTTCGAATTTCCCCCCTCCCCACAAATACTGTTGAATCAAAAAGGGTCAAATTGCTACTCCAGATATTTAAGACACTACACATAGTTACATACACCTTCCAATCTGGCCAAATCAAACGGTACATTATTTGTAAATCCAGATTCTCACATTATAATGAAAGGGTAAAGGGCCCCAAGACCACTTGTCGTATGACAATAGTGCATGAAGAAAACTTCGGTACTACTTTAGCTAAACTATTAAAGCTAAGTTATTTGAGGTAACGAGGACCATTAAAAACTGGAAGTGAAAGGGCTGAAGTTGAACGAGGTGCCTAAGTTTTACAAACTACACCAGATTCTACTATGCAGAATTCTTAAATTATACCTTCATTTGGATCCTCAATCTTATTTTGTCCGTGAGCAGGTCGTGCATCAGCATTGTCACTGCTATTCACTAGGACCGTCTTGCAGCTTTGGCTTGTCTTTCCACCACTTTCAACAGAATCATCTTTAGCAGAACCATCAATTTTAGATCCACTATCAGCTCTTTCTACAGGCCGAGAAAACATCTCTTGGCTATCACCACGAGGGTCTTCCCTGATGATGTCATCAGGAACAATCTCATCCATTAGTCCAGGATCAGGGGCAGATTCACCAGTTTGTCCCTGATTCTCTGCATCCTCTATTCTGGGTTCGACATCACCAACAACACTATTTGTCCTATGAACAGATGCATCTGCCCCATGGATTTCAGCCTCATGACTAGCACACATTCCCACACTTCCCCCACTTATTCCAAAACTAAACACATCTCTTGCCTGAGTAGTGACTGTATCAGCATTGAATATTTCTTCACCATTATTTGTACTACTGACACCCATTTCTCCAGGAACTTCAGAAGCCGGTCGTCGAAAAATGCTCTGCTGAGCTTGATTGCTATAAATCAATTCTGATGTTTCATTATTGTCTAAATTCCCATGTGTACTGGAAGAGGGAAAATGAGCATCATCAACACCACCAGGATAATTTTCAACACTTTCCATAGAGTTCTCATCAGCACTATGACACACTGTGTCCATTGCTATCACTGATGATGCACGGGTCGAATCCCTAGTTGATTGAATTCCAGCATACTGGTCACCTCCTTGCTGAAATGAAGTAAACTTTTCCCCATCCATGCAAAGGTCTAAACCGACAGAATGGCTTGGACCAGCACCTGCTGAATCTCTTCGGTACGAACAAAAAGTATCAAAAAATTCAGAATCACGAGCACGTTTTGAAGGTCCAGCTGAATATTGTCTATCATCTGTGACTTCATCACCATCTCGATCTATAACAGTTCCTTCAACACTATCAGCTTGATGCATCCTCACCTGAGCCCTGTCATTTGAACTCCCATCTTTATCCAAACTCCGTTTACGGGAGCTAGGACCTCTTGACTCATATGAAGCTGCGCGATCACCAACCTCACTGCCTGAAGGTTGCCCAATCATTAGATCCCTTCCCAAATCCTCATTGGGAATTTGTTCAGTGGCTGTGTTCTTTTCTGATTGAGAAACATCTAAGCCCCCAGCCATTGTCAGATTTAAATCAACATCCATGTTTGGTTGTAAGTTTGCCTCATTTGTGGTTGCTACTTCATCACGGTCTTCAATACGTTCTTTATCATCATCAGCAGTCACCCATCCATTAATTCCACTAGCTGCACTTACTCCACGTGTCAGACCCATTTTCTTACTGGTTGAAGGAATGTCAATGTTATTGGAAGCAAAATGAGCAGGTCGAGAAATGGTTAGGAAATCCAATATCATAACTGTAGCGCCACATATGTTACAATCTAGTATAGGTGATCTAAATTCACTTCTGGGGTCCTTAACCGGTAATTTACCCTTTCCAGTGTCCTTTTTAACGGAAGTAGAAAGTGCTTTCTTGCTTCGAGTAGCATCATACGAAAAATGTAACTGAGCCTCAGTAGGACCAAAAGAACATCCATTTCGAGCTGATTGTGCAGAGTGCTCTTCGCAGTCTTGAACATCTAAATGCCATCTTGGTTCCCACCCACAAAGGCTAATAATTTTCTGTGCCTGGAAAATTAGAAAAAACAAAAGATAGATATGGCGAGTAACAGGATTAAGAAAATTGACCAAAAGCTGATGATAAGAAAGTAACCTACTTGAGAATACAAATAAAATGTTCCATCTTGAGAGTTGTCAAGAAGTTCACGTGTACCCTCTGATTTTACATTTACTTCACCCATGGTGGAATTTGGGGATTGTGCTAAAAAGCGATCAAGCTGTCCACTCCGACAAATACGCATTTGTTCAATTGCCGAAGCAGCTATAGAAGGCAAAGATTGAAACTGCAGAAGTCCATCACATCTATCCTTAAATCCTCCAACTAAAGCAGACTGGGGCGTTGGAGGGAACTGCACCAAACTTTCAGGGCAGCTATTTCCTCTCCACGGACAAGAGACTTTGTGCCCAGTGTCCAGCTGCTTTGTAAACTCAGCATGTTGAACTTCATTGACACCCAAAAAGGAGGAGAATCAAAGGTCATTATTATCAGCCATTCAGAATTCATGAGTTTATCAGTCAACTATGAATAAACCTCAGTAAATATCTACAGGTGCTTTCAGGCATTTGATATACTTTTGAGTGTGTGAATGAGCGGGTGCCAAGTAGATAACCATATAGGAGCATTTGGGCCCGTTTAAGGGTGGATAAAGTTGCGTTATAATAGCTCAACTTGAGTTTGGATAGGGTTAGCATGTAACCTCTCATCCCAACTACAATAATCTTTCAGTGTCGTTATGATAATCCTTGTTATAATAAAACATTTTGCTATAATAATTTCCTTTAATAATAACTTGCATCTCAAACCAAGTTATCATTACTCCTTGACTCCATGCACTCCAAACAAAAGTTATTACTTTATAACCTCCCATGCTATAGTAACCCCCTATTATAATAACCTTCCGTTGTTTACTCAACTATCATCCCAAATGCACCCATATAGTTAGGTAGTAATGGGCCTAATCAGTGTTTTAAAAGGCGTGCCTAGGCGCGACTGGGCGCAAGTCGCATGGCCAGCGCCTCGCCTGTCCTAGGAGCGAGATCTCCGTACTAGGTCATTTGAAGCGCGTGAAGGTTGATAGTTGAATATTATGTATGTTTTATATATTATTCTTGGTTAAAAATTCATTTATGTCCATGAAAAATGTTTTTATTGTGTATACACACATATATGTATAAATTTTTTGTGTTTTTTTATCTAGTGCGCCTAATGTAAAAAAGTCCTCGCCTTTTAGTGCGCCTTAGCCTCAGGCTCCAAATGGCCATTGCGCCTTGCGCTTTTAAAAATACTAGGCCTAATGGCTCTACATTAATGAATCTAACCTTCAGCAGATGTCCACGACTGTAGTAATTCAAAGCTCAAACTGGCACCACAAGATTCACATTCAATTTTATCAACATCAACATTCATCCAACCTCTCTGTGCACATGCAAGCGAATTGACTACCTGCAATTATTTTTTTAAAAATAAATAATAAATAATATTCTTAAGGTTCAAAAACCCTAATATTTTTCATTATAACTTTCAGTAGTCTAAGAGATAAATAAGTTGTATGGAAAAAGAATTAAGATAAAATAAGTTGTATAAAATAATTTTCATTTTAACTTTTGTAATTGTCCTATTGGACTCCATTTCATCCTTAATGAAATTGTTTCTTCACCCAAAAAGATTCCACAGTTTCAATTAACTAAAAAAACTGATCTTATTTGTAACAAAATTGACAACCTAGGGCATAGCTCTATATCAGTTACACCTATACATCAACTACTTAACAGGTAGGCAGTCAGAGAAGTTTTCTTAACTTAAATTAACCACAGGCTCAAACGCCTATGTCTAAATTAAAAAGGTTAAAAAAATGACCACATTAGGACTAATATATGAAATATAGTTGAATCCAAGGACGACTCAAGTGTTAATACTTCCAAGAATAATGAAACAAAGAGAGACTAAAATCTTCTTAATAATCCTTCCATATATGTGAATGAACGGGATGGGTTAAAAAGCTATCTTTCAAGGTTATAATTGAAGGGAAATTAAAAACTCATTGATGGTCTGTCTTCTATGAGAAAATGAACAAAAACATTATTTTCTTGTATTTATTTGTCAACCACGGAGCCTTATTGAGATAAATATGAAAGAATACACGGGCCAAAAGAAAACCAATAGTTTCCTGCCCAAGCAAGAAGTAACAAAAAGTTCCAAGCTTTGATTCTTTTTTTTTTTGGAACAAGGGTAACCACATCCGTCCCTAAGCCAAACACCAGGAGACATCGAAGGAATGAAAACACGGGAGGTGTCAACAAATTAATGTCAAAGGTGAGTCTTGAACCTAGGACCTTGAGCAGAGCATACCTTCAAAGCCCAAGTCTTCAACCAACCAACTGGGACACCCCTTGGGGACTCTAACCAGTTGATTCTAGAACAGAGTTTTTTTTTTCATGTTGAATTCTATCAGATCCAGTACTAATAAAGTTACATGCAAAGTGACAAAAAATAGAGAAGAACATATGTAAATGATCATCCGAAACTATAACCTTAGGTTTGGCGAACCAATTTCGAGGCTTAAAGGTGGCCAAACGCCTCAGCAAATCCCCTCTCTCCCATGGTCTGCAAGAGTATGTGGACATGGCAAAAGCAGAGCCACCAACGCCGGTGCTCAAGGAAGGCTGAGGCGGTTGAGAACCAACATAGGATAAAGAGGCAGCTTTGGAACCAAGTCCACGGTTCGATCCATCAACACTTCCAATATTTGTTGGAACAGCCGGCGATGAGGCTCCAGCAGAACTGAGAAGATTCAGAGAGCAACAAGAACTGAGAAAAACAATGTGGATTTCCCGGTTCCCAAATTCCGAGCTCGAAATCGGGGGAAATCGGCGAAGAAGGAGACAATTGTAAAACCCTAGGGTTGAGGCTACAGAACCGTACAGAAAACGAAAGACGCGATTGAATTTCAACGGAGAGAGAGAGAGAATCGGAGAAGTACCTGGCTGCCGGAGTTGGATCGGCAGTTCCGGCGGAGCTGATTGCCTCCTCCCTCATTTTTCTTACGAATTTCTCTTCAATTCAGTTCTGAGGAAACAGGTATTTTCTGAAATTCTGGTTTTATAAAAGGCGTTTTTCTTATCAACAACTTCCTTTTTTTTTTCGATTTCTTTTATTAACTAATTATAAATTTGGCCTCATTGGATTATGATTTTCTGAAAGATTTACGATTTTCGTAGGGTGTTTGATTTTTAGTTCGTGGATGAATTATAGGAGAGTATTTACCAAAATAATTATTTATTTTTAATAATTCAAATGTAATTTAGGGAGTTTTTCCATGTATAACAAAAATAGAGTAAAAAATAGCATCTATAGTACATTTTTATAAAATTTGGTTTATAGCAAAATTATAAGTGATTGAGATCAATCCCTGGTAATTGATTGATGAGCTGATTGAATACAATCAAATATTGTTGATTGGGTTCAATCACTTTGAATTTTGGTATAAACCATTTTTTTGATAAAAATGTGCTATAATTATAAAAGATGGTCATAAAATTGCTATATAGTAAAACTCTCTATATTTATTGTATCAAAACAACTCATTTTTATAATATTAAACGAGTTATTGGTTGCAATTTTATACTAATGTCACGAGACATATCGTTTAACTCTACAACATTTGAACGTAGAAATAAGTAGTCTCTATGAATTAAATTAATCACGACCACTTGACTCACTTTATGATGAAAATAATTTATCATTTTTATTACTTAAAATAACTATTCATTAAATTTTATAACTTCTAACAGCTTAATTTTAATTCTAGAGTATTAAGACTAAATTTTAACTTATTTTGATGGAGATTAAATTTTAATTTTCTTCACAATTGTATGAATTAAATTTAAAAGTTGAAAACGATAGGGATTTATATTATGAAATAAATTATACCAAACTTATGACTTACCCGCCCATTAAAATTAAAACTATCACGTGGATTTTATGGAATGTGAATAAGGTCCCGTCCAACTTGTTTTTGCTTTTTTTAGATTTTTTTTTTCCGGAATAAAAGTATCATAGAAAATTAATTTTTTATTATCATGGATTGAAGTCGATCATATTATGTATTCAAAAGTCTTCTTTCACCTGAGCTACTTTATGATTGTTGAAGTTAAAATATATGTATAGTTTTTAACACGGTATATAACGTCATAATTTGAATCTTCTACTTAAAATTATTTATAATTAAATTAAATTTATTCAAATAAATGTATAAAAATATCGAGTCTTGAGTTTAATCTATCGCAATCATTAATTGAAAAATTAATTTGTTAGTAATTAATTTCTTATAATTAAATATCCAAGGGTCCAAATACTATATAAAATAATAATAATTAAAAAAATTCATGCAATTGTAATTACAATCGAGCACGTGTAAGAAAAAAAATTACTAATGGCTATCACTCTACTTTTTATTTTGTAGAAATAGACGTCAATTTGAGCTAGTTAAAATTTTATACAATTAATAAGTTAAAAACACACTTTTAATATATTAAAAAAAAAACACTTTGAATCTTTTCGTATATTCAGGTTAGCATCATTAAAAAAAAAAAAAAAAACATATTATGAGTATTATTAATAAAGAAATATCAATATAATAATAAAGGAACGTCAATTACTTTTAAATTGTGTGAAACCTCAATATTCCACTACAGAAGCTCGAATATAGAATATATAGTTTGGATATGGCATTCGTTGAATTTATGAGTGCACAAAAGAAAGTTAAAGTTATTATTTTTCAATAATAGTAGTTAGTCACCATATCAAAATTATTGATTATTTATGAAAAGTAATGGATGAAACCTATTATTGAAAATTATTGATTATTCATAGTCAAATATGAGGTTTGTGTGTATCATATATATCTGATACAAGGAGAACTTCTTTTGTCACTCAAATGACAGCAATATCATGAGTTGAAAATTAAGGTACACAGTTTCAACTTCATCTAAACCATTATATATTAAAAAAAAAAAAACAACTTCCAGAGAAAAATAGATTTCATTTCTCAATTACCTTGCCTTCGAGACACTTGCACCTGCATCACAAAGAAAATATATTTATTCTTTTGTTTTTATTTTCTTTCAACACAAAACAAAACTAGAAGTAGCTCGGATAATTATCTACCTTGCGTGCACTTTGATTAATCTAACGGGACAAAGGTCTGACTATACTATATATATATATGATTCCTATGAAAAGCTAAATCCAAAATAGGTGGCCACCATGAATCTACTCCCTCTATATCAATTCATGATGGTTTATTCTTAAACATCTCTCGGGTGAAGCTACTAGACACCAAACTTGAGAATCGAACATTTCCTAAAAATGTCAGATTAAGGTGGCATATCAAATATGTACACATTGACTAACATTAAGAGGCTGAAAGCAAAAAAAAAAATAAAAAAATAAAAAAAAAATAATGAAGAATCAAACAGAAGTTAATGAGCGAATTACGAACCACTATCTCCATCTGCATCCCCTTCATGTTTCCAGACTATGTCATCGAGCCCAGTCTTGAGGTTCTTATAAAACTGAAACAATGGCATATTACATTAACATATTACAGTTTACAAAAGATCTGACATTGGCAATAACAAGTTCAACAGAATTTACAAATCTACTACCAATACACTCATCCAATTAAACAGGTTCCTTTCTACATAGGCTTTAAAACTGATTATACTTCAGGGCTTTTCAGGGTTGTTGATGATATTCATTTCACTAGGATACCCCAAAAGGCGGCTTTATAGATAGAGATTGGATAGAGATTTTGAGTCTCCAAAGTATGCTCTTTGGACGAGTGAGTTTAATTGTAAAATCATTTATTATCCTTAGGGTCTAGGTCTTGACTCTTGGGAACCGTAGATGCCTCGAGTATGTATGTAGTAGAGTCAACTATTGAGTCAAAGGGTTGTCTATAGGTGGGGCAGCCCAGTTTCTCGATTATCAAAAAAGATATTCATTTTACTAGGACAACACGACTGCTAAACACGGAAAGATAAAAATCATGCCAAGGGCACAATTATAGGCCCCATCAAATAATCTACCAACCAAACAGAACCATGTTTATTAAAAAATCATAAAGTCTATAGACAGATGTTTGATCTCCTTAGATACCAAGGGTACACTGATTGATTGTGATCCTACCTTATGAAATTCTAATGTATCTCCTTCCGCCTTGCGGACCTCAACCATGCACAGAGACGGAGCAACCTCATAAATCTGAAAATAAATACCATCATAACTTAACTAATTAATAGGGCATAAGTTGACGAAATTTCTGCCTATAGATGCTTCTAAAATTTAAAGTAAAATGAGAAGCACCTCGGTTGCAACTGATAAATGGCCCTTACGACCTGTTTTTTCACCTTGAAGTTTCATCTGCGCGAAATGCATCAGAATATGATATATCATACACAATAGACAAATTTTGGAAAGGAAAAAAAATCTAATTGCATCAAATATAATATTATGATCGACATTGATATTTCAATATTGGATTCCTGCACGGCCTCTACAACCTGTATCTTTTTTCCAAATTTATCACCATCAACTTCAAAAGGAAAAATATTTTACCTTGTAGTTATTTTTCTTCACACCAAAACCCAAAGGTGTTGCAGTTTCCTCAATTTTTGACTGGATCTCTTTAGCAGATCGATTGGATGTGAACCTCGTTTCCCGTTTAACAAACCCCTGGTACAATAATTTCCATCAACAATCTTCAATTCAAAAGTAATGTTTGTTAACAAACAATCACAAACGAAGTTGGGAAGGCGATGAACAGCTCAACTACAAAATTGAAATGTAATTGCTAGAAGCAAAACCATTTCATTGAAGTGATACAATGAGAAATAATTTATTGATAGGCAATTGGATATCACTCAAGAAACACAATATGCCAAAATAAAGTGCTAGAATGAAAGATACCATTTGTTTCTCAAAAAGAGAACTGAGGTTGAGGCCTTGAGATTTAGAGATGAGCTCAAATGCATTCATCGTAAGAGGGGCAGTAAGTCCTTCCTCTTTTCTTTCTACAACGAGACTACCTGAATCCTGAATACCGATGACAATAGTAAGATCATGCTTGAATGTTGGATTAGAAATAATGCTTTGCTTACCCCTGTTTCATTGAAGATAGCATCTACATCATCAAGACTAATATCAGCTTGTTCAAAAGTGGGCGGCTTATAACCTTTTCTAAACCATTCATTTTCAATCACCTCCGGGATGGTAATTCTCTGTTGCAAAAAACCATGCTTGTACATTAAACACAAATTATTGGGAATAACCGTTCATCATTCAATAATAATCAGCTAAAGTGCTACACTCGCGACTGTCCTGAGGCCCGAACCTAGAAGACAACAAGAGATTTTACAATTAAGCTTACTCGTGGGTTTAGAACCTGAGCCCTCCAAGGGAGCATACCTTGGGGACCCTCTGGAAAGGTGGTTGGCTAGTACTACTCCAGTACTTTTTGTAAAATTAATACTGCTAAAGTGAATCCTTACACATTCAAACCAAATTGAGAAAGAGATAAGAACAAACCGTTGAGGGGTTGGGATCCAGAATTCTTTTGATAAGTTTCTTTGCGTTTGTAGAGAACCATGGTGGACAAGTGAAATCAGCCTTGTGTATCTGAGGATAGAGTGAGCATGAAACTTAACAAAGAACTATTGAAAAGCTTAAAATCAAGGAATTGAACATATATTTGTTGAACACTATACAACTTGAATTCTTTTTCATCATATATATATCCAAAAAAGAACATTACTTAAGTATAGAGAATCAGAACAAAACCCATGTATCGAGAACTAATCATATACACGCACATACAAACAAGTAACCAGATCAATATCTTGACAAGCAAATAAAAATTGTAGTTGTCAAGGTAATTGTTTATCTCAGACAGATGCTTAGCCAAGTACAGAAGGTTGCCGGTTTAAGAGAGCAAAAGAACAATTGTCCAGTTTGAAGGATTCTCATCCCTAGTAAAAAAGTTCCAATGGTGGTAACAGAAAGGTGTAAAGAGGAGGGCACATTTTTTTGGATAAGAAACAATTTCATGAAATCAAGCCAAAATGGCAATTACAAAAGGCCTCTCCAATTAATAAGGAGGGCAGAAAAGTCATAATTAGTAAATACAGAAGAGTGTTTTAACCATAGTGGCATAATTCAATTAAATTTGAACAGAAATTTCAACAGAGGTGGCTGCATCTATATATAAAAATGAGATAATTTGAAGAGAAAAAAACATGTAATAAGAAAAGAAAAAGGGTATAACCATATACTTTACCATCGATGATTTTATATAATCACAGAGGGAACAACCTTTTTTAAATCATCACAACATTTCTTCCATCCTATTTTAAAAAGAAAAAATGCTCAAAACAGTTGGCGGTTTGACTCTTCCAAGAAACGCAGATGTCCAAAGGCCTTATTTAATAAAATTAAAATGGATGGATAAGGAAAAAAACAGAAAATATATAGTTTTGACGAAAGAGTACTTGAATAGGAGCTTTTATATTCTTATTAGTCAATACGACACAAAACATCTTGAATACATGGATCATCTCGTTTACTTCTTAAGGGTGAGAGCAGATTCTGAAGGCCTTTGGGTTATGCAGTTGTTTCTGGACTGACCATGACAGATTATTTTTCTTTATGGAGTCTTAGACACGAGGCTGTGCTTGTGTAGTTGTTTGTTGAGGAGGAGTTCCTCACCCCTGCCCTTGGACTGTTCCCTCTTTTGTGATTAACACATCTTTTGTTTTTATTAAAAAAGTGCCACACCAAATGGGAAACAAAATAAGGTAGAATACTTTAGTGAAAATAAGTGACAATCAGTTTTTTCTCTTTTCTTTTTCGTGCTGCCAGTGGGAGGTTCAGGAAAGGGAGACGACTTACCTTCTTATATAATGCAACCAAGTTTGAATCTTCAAAAGGTAAATAACCAGCCATCAAGACAAAAAGAATAACACCACATGACCACAAATCAGCCTTTGCCCCGTCATAGCCTTTGTTATTGATCACCTAAAATAAAATTTAGATGGATAAGTTGTATGCAAACGAACAAAATATACTTGAACCAAAGTTCAATAGAAAATACCTCTGGAGCAACATAATTTGGCGTCCCACATGTCGTGTGAAGCAATCCATCTTCCTGAAATTGAGTATTGAAAATCACTTACAAATGTTTTCATCAATAAATTGAAGAAAGATGGTCATTATGGAAATTAAAAGGTACACATTTTTATATCAGTGATTGTGTGGGCAACTTGAGAGCACCAAGACTAATCTCACCATACAACCACCCGACTTTACTATATTTGTTGGACATAAAACACGTAGGATATTAAAACTTAGATAGGTGGTCACTATGGTTGAACTCATTCCCTCTTAATTCTCTAAGGCCTTTTGGTCGCCGGGCCAACCTATGATCGGTTAAAAAGTATACATTTATAGTAATTGAACTTCGGTAGGTAAAAGCGGAATGGATTAGAAGGCTGCTTTTTTAGTGCAACCACGCTTATTTGGGACTTCAAATAAGATCATAAAACTACAGTAATTATAGAATACATGAAATCACCAAACTCACTCGAACTTGCTGAGGTAGTGCACTCAAACCAAAATCTGAAACTTTAAGAACGCCATTAGCATCAAGCAGCAAATTCTCTGGCTGAGATTGTAAACCATATTAACATTTGAATCAAGTATCATCTAAGAAACTTTGCTTTCAGTGTCTCCAGTTAGTTAAGAGGTTCTCATAAATATCGAAGAAATGCACCTTTAAGTCTCTGTGAAAAACACCTCTGCTATGACAATAATCCACTGCATTAATAAGCTGCTGAAAATACTTTCTTACTTCATCTTCCTTCATCCTGCCTTTACTAACCTGGTTCCAAATAATATACAAGAAATTAGAAAGAAAAAAAAAAGGTAAAGCACCTACCACAGATTGTTCACATGTAAAAAGGCAGAATGCTGAAGGAAGCACAATCTTACAATCTTGTCAAATAATTCACCACCAGTGACAAACTCCAACACAATATATATTTTGGTCTTGCTAGCCATCACCTACACAATAGATCTGCTAGATGTCATCTCAAATGCAAAATGTACATAAAATTGCAGTAGGAAAGATTAAAAATAACATGAAGGAAAGAAACTCAATGTTCTATTGGGCCATCCCTTTGAGAATGCTAAACCCATGCTGTGGATGCATATCACCAGGGCCTTCTGGGTTGTATGGAAGGAAAGAAACCAAAGGGGTTATATATATATATATATATATATATATATAAAGAGTACTCCTTTAAAGTGTTCTTCAATCTTGTTATTTATTAAGCTATTTCTTGGGATAAAATATCCGATCTCTTTGCTTCATATAGTTACACTTACCTTTTAACCAATTGGAAAAAAAAATTGTAAACGTTGTGGATTATCCATCTCTTTGTAAATTTCAAACATCCAAAAATTTGTTTCTCAACAAAATAAATAAATAATAATGTTTGTAAATTTCAAACATTATTGGTCAAACAACAAGGCACGAGTCTAACCTCAAACATACGGATGACATTAGGATGCCTAATTAATTTCATTGTTGATATCTCACGTTTAATCTGCATTAAAAAACCACAAAAATAATCAATAAATAAACATGAACTTATCAGTGAGTATCAAACAAACTTTTACACACAAGAGACAATTCTGCTATATTTGGTTGTTAAAAAAACTCATAGAATATTAAATTCTACGTAATTTGCCACCTTGACTTGAACTCATTCTCACATTTGGGAAAGTCTGATACATACATCATTTCGAAATAAAAATAAAATAAAAACTGTTACATGCATGACTTTCCATCAACAGGAAGCCAACAAAGGGAAAATTGATGAGCTTTAAATTCTACCGATATTAAGAATTCAGAACTATGGAATAAAATAATAGTCATTAAGTAAAATCACAAAGTGCCAAATGGATCCATCCAGTTAGAACAATCACAAGCAGTAGCCGTAGGTGATATGGTTGAAAATTGCAATCAGATAACTTCTTTCTTGGTTGTGTCAAAAGTTAATCAGTCCCAACTCCAGCAGTTGGACTTCAAAGCAATGCCACAAGTTAAAGTCTACTAATATAAAACTGTCCAGGTCAGCTTTCGCGTACCTCAACTAATATCACGGGACATACCGTCAGACCCTGACGTTTGGATGCCAAGGAAACTCGTAGGAAATTAATTCCTAGGTAGGTGGCAACCATGGATTGAATCCATCACCTTATGCACCTCAAGACCCTCCTCTTTGACCAATTGAGCAACTCCATGATGACCATGGTTCAAACAAACACAATTTTCAAGTCAAAGTCCAAAACCACTTAAACCCATAGCCATGTTCTTTCAGATTACCCTGCATTGACACTAAATATTTTATTATTGTTAATGTTTACACTTTTAAATCTCTAAGATCAACAATTGGATTGGCACAATCACAATCACAAGTTCCTGTGTGAACATTTGACCTCTTCCAACTTTCATAAAGAAAAAAAAAAGGCAAAAAAAAAACAAAACAGTAGCTATCTCATTTCTCTTCCATTTCCACAACAGCCAAACATCAAAATCTAGATGAGAACAAACAATGAATCAAACAACCAAACCCAAAAGTAGAATCAGATGAAAAATACCTGAGTGATCATCTTGTGTTTAAGAACTTTCTCCTTATCGAGAATCTTAATCGCCACGCTATCGCCGGTCTCCAAATTCCTGGCAAATTTAACCTTAGCGAAATTACCCTCGCCTAGGGTTTTACCCAACTGGTATTTCCCGACGCGGGTTTTAGCACCACCACCACCATTGCTCGAACTCGACGCCTTAAACCGCCCAGCGCCGCCTTCCATCTCTCCAACTCTCCCTCTCTACCTCCACGCCCTAGATCCCTTCCGATCAAGACCTCTTCTTCTTACAGGGCTGCCAAATCTGCGACTTCGCCGTCCTCATATCTCCCCTTTTCTCGATTCTTTAATAAGATTCTCTGCCCCAAGAAGAGGAATCAAAATCCAAGAAAAAATTGGTGGAAGAAAAGGAAGATCAATAATGATGGTGAAATCTAGAAAGCGTCGGATCAGAGGAACCACCCATTGAATCCGGAAGGAATGGACGGATCATATACAATGAGAAGAGGGAAATTGTTACCGGATTCGCAACGGGCATCAAAATCCAAGAACGAGAAAAGGATTTGTAAAGGGGAAAGTGATTGATTGTTTGAATGAATGCAGGGGAAAAGTAAAAATCACGAACCGGTTAGGTATGACGATTTAGGGGAAAATTAATTTCAGAAAAATGTTGTATGAATTGGCGGTTGCTAATTGGTTAGAAATAGGACGAAAAAGTCAAAGTTTTAAAAAATATTTCTTTTTTTTTTTTACAATAAATATTTTACTATTTTATATATTATAGAATGATTGGAAATTATGACATAAATTATCCAGATAATTTGTACTCTAGATAAACTTTACGACCATTGAACTATAGCATATTTTTATCAAAAATTGGTTTATATCAAAATTATAAGTGATTGAACTCAATCATAGTATTTAATTGTATTCAATCAGTTTGTTAATATGCAATCAATTTTGCTATAAACCAATTTTTGATAAAAATATACTATATATACAATTTTTTACCTCATTTTTGTTATACATAAAAAAACTTTTGATTATCAATTTGGTTATGTGTAATAAAGAATTCTCAATTTTACTATCTATGAATATGAAAAAGAAATGAAATTCATTTTTAGATAGATGACCAACGTCATCTTAAGTATCTCAAGATTATTTTTAACTACTTAAATTATTTTATGATGTTTGATTTTATATTATAATGTTGTAAGGTTAAATGATTTATCCTGTAAATCAATTTTGCTACAAACTATCATGGGGTAGCTCAATTGGTCATGGAGGGCCTTGGGGTGCATAAGGGTATGGGTTCAAATCTCATGATAGCCACCTACCTAGGAATTAATTTCAAATTAATACCTACGAGTTTTCTTAGCATCCAAATGTAAGCTGGCCCAAACAGTCACGGATATCAAAAAAAAAAAAAATTACAAACCTCCTTATATAACTATTTGATTAGTATAGTTGTTATTTGTGTGTGTTTTTTTTTTGTACTAACAAACAAATGTTATTTATTTTTACTATAATACTATATATATATATATATATATATATAATGGTAACTAACAAATAGAAAGATAATTAGTACAATTGCTCATATATAAATAAAAGCTAAAAATCAATTTCAAATATCAATGAGAAGGTGTTGAACTTGATTTTTACCAAATAATAAAATTATCTGATTATATACATTTTTTTTAGTACAAGTTGGGGGTTACAAATATAGATTTTATATATCAAACTCATAACGCTGGTGTTAAACTGATTAACAATCAAATAATAAAATTATTATGTCACTGACTCATTTGATCGAACACAGACATTTTGATAACAAAATAGTTGTTAAACGCGACAACAAATATAATTATAAATTGATCATACATTAGACCAAATTTATAATTCACCAAACATTAGTTCATTCGGCTTAATTATGTTATAAATATATAAATATGTCGTTTTCTTACCTGTCTTGGATTTGGAAAAGATACTCACAGAAAATATATATTATCATTCTACCCTTAATTAAAGGATCGTGGATTAAAGAGACAATGGATATGAGATAGATAAGATTTCAATATCTTTAGTTGCATATATTAAATATTATCTACTCTCATTTTCAACAAATAAATAAATAATCTATAATATGATAACTGAAATAAATGGCTCCTTAAAAAATAACAAATAAAACAGTGGCATTTAGATTGCAACAGAAACTGTTAACATCTTATCAATAAATACTTAATTATTAATCACATAAGACCTATGTTCAAAGAGTTTTTATAATGGTTTTTAGTCCCCACATTAGCTACTAATACATCTGAGTATATTATTATAATAATAATGTAATCTTATTTTATTTTTATTATTTAAGTATAATAATGTAATGTTAAAAAAAAAAGTATAATAATGTAATCGTTAATCTTTAATCTCTATATATTTATATTTTTAGAAGAAATCTATATCTATAATAATGTAGTCACAATCTAACATTTATGTACCTTTTTTTTGTAATCTTATCAAAATTTCAAATTTTATATTACTAACAAAAATTCTTAAATGTACAAAGCATGTCACCCTGAAATTAATTATCACAAGCATGCCACCTACGATTAATTAATAATAGTAATTAGTTTTAAGATTCTAGAAAATGAAAAGGTTTTTTCTTTTAAATACATGATTACTAACTATCATTAGTGGACCCAAAGGATTAGTGGCAATCCTCCCTCCCTTCAACTTGTATTAAAAAAAGCTACCATTAATTTTGAAAGTGTACTCTTTTCAAGTTTTTAAGTTCGAAACTCACTTATAACATTAATTTGTAAACACATCCCGTATTTCTATTTCTTTAGTGTATTTCAGTCTCCATGGACGGTCGCGTAGTTATTATTATTTTTTAAAAAAACTACAATTTTGTTATATTTATTGCTTTATTTTTATGAAAAATATTTTTTTTTTCAATAAGGAATCCAATTATAATTATTACGTCTTTTTTTTTGTTTTTTTTGTAGAGAAGCATAATTATGTAACGGCTAACATAATTACTAAGCATGTGACTTAAAAATTTTAATATTTAGATTTAGAATTTATAATTGGATCGATAACTCAACCCAATAAAAAAAAAGAACATGTTATTAGTGGAAAGAGATAAGGTCATGTTTGGTTTGCGGGTTGAGATACAGATTCACTCGAATCGAGTATCGTAATTAAATTTCCCAAAACCTTAATTACTGTGTTTGATTTGTCGTACTGATAATAAAAAATAAGAAGAATATTGTTTCGAATCTCCGAATTCTAAACTACGAGAACTTTTACATTTAACTCCAAATTCCAAACAGCGAACCAATACCTTAAAGATTAATTTTTTTTTTTTTTTTTTTTATAATTATCATGGGGTAGCCCAATTTGTCATAAGGGGTATTGAAACATCATGTGGACATATTAATTTCAAATTAATGCCTACGGTTTCCTTGACATTCACCGACATTAGAAAAAAAATTAACTTTTTGTTATTTATTTTAAATATTTCATCGATAAATTTATGTATATATTTATTTTGACAAAATTTTGGCAATAATATTGTTTATAGCTAACATGTATTTTTATTTATTTAATTACAAAAATTATACTGAATAATATTTTTCACAAAATAATAGAAGTTCAAATATTGGTCTTTAATCCATTTTAGTGCTATATTATAAATAATTCTTATGTATTAGTATCACCATTAATACAAATAATTTTTTAAAATATAATATATTTATAATTATTTTCTTATTATTACTATTTTATTTCATTTCATTATTTTCTCAATTTAACTAATATTTATTGTTTTCCAAAAAAAAAAACTAATATTTATTGTTATTATTATTATTAATAATAAAAAAATTCTCTTTAAATAATTTCATTCAATTAGCCATAATCTATCAATTATCAAAAAAAAAAAAATGAACAAACTATCAATTATCCAATTACACGTTACAATACGTTCAGAAATATAAATATATTGAACGCCGGCGCCGACTCATTATCTACAACACAGTTTCCGGCCACCGGACCCGATCAGCGCAAAACGGAAAAGCAAATTCCAGAGGGATTTTAAACAAAAAATAGAAAGTAAGTACAAATAAACCCCAATCTCAAGGGGACCTGATCGAGAAAGTATTTAGAATCGACGGCGGCGGCGAAGAAACGGAGAATCGGTCGATCTTCAGGGAAGAAGAGGCGGCTAGGGTTTCTCTGTGGTCTTCTTCGTTGATGGTGTCCAAAACACTGGGGGTTCTGCGCCTCATCACGGAGATGAATTGGGGAGGGCACGCCTCGCTGATGAACCTGGCCAATCGAGATGTGGCTGCCATTTTTGAATTTCGAAGATAAATTAGGGTTTCGAATTTCGAAGAAAAGTTGCAGAACAGAGAAGAAAGGGGATTTTTGTTTGGAGTGAAATAAAGCACGATGATGGGTTTTTTATAAAGAGATAAATGGCTACGACGCTTCCACGTCGTGGGTTTTAACGGTCAGGAATTAATCAAATATTTTCATATAACTATTCTTTTAGATTTGGTCAACCTATTTTAAATTGTGTCATTTTATTCTATCAACTTTAAATTTTCCAATTGGTTTTTATTAGGGTGTAAATTGAGTTACATTAGAGTATTTTTTTAGACCAATTTAAAGTTTCAGTTATTCCTCAACTTCGTCTAATTCTAGTAACTCAATTCAACTCAACGATATGAATAAAACGTTTTAAAACCTAAAAACAAAATGAAATTAAATATAATAGTCCATAATATAAATGTATCCTTTTGAAGCACTAAGACAAATGTAAACTATAATCAGGACCTAAACTGCAATCCTCCATCAAGATGTCTTCTTAGTTCAAGAATTATCGAAGGTAATGGAATTCAAACTCAATCTTTTGATTATGAATACGTACTAGTATCGATTGAATTATAATTATTTATTTTATTATAATCGTGACTGTTTGAGCTAATTTATGGTAGTCTATTTAGATGTCCATTATATTTTGGTTTGGTTTGTAAATGGATAATGCATCCCGTGGATGTGACTGTTTAGGCAGTCCAAGAAGAGTGAATGCAAATATACTAGAAATCTCCTTTTGAGTATTAACGCCTTGTGCCGCCCTCTTGCTTTTGGTATTAATTGCAACAATATGGTTGTGTTACACTTAATTATCAATCTTCATTCAAGATGCCCTTTTGAACATTATTATTAATTAATTATTTGCTTTTTTCTTTTAAGGAAATTATACTGGATAGTTCATTTTTACAAAAATAATTACAGATCTAAATAAATATAACTTTTTTTAAATATACAATATAAATAATACTCATCATATTGTATTATGTATTAATTATTCAGTATAAAAAGTATTACTTTATACTGTATATTTGACTATTGTTGCTAATTTTTTTCAAACTTACCTAGTGTTATAAATATTTTATCAATTTGGTCTATTCTTGCAAAAATCACTTTCTTCCATTATTAATGAATAATCTCGATTCCATCCAAATTTGAACTTTAATTTTGTGTGTTTCTTCTTACACATGCATGCACTTTTCTTCTACGTTTCTATCTCTCCCTCTTTGATTACGATTATCAATTGCCCATTTGCCAATATGTTTGATATATTCTTCTGTTGTATTAATGCAACAGTGCCTTTTTGGTCGCTTATATAAAAGTGTTATTTGATGCTTTCATATTTAAATATTTGATTTTGAGTTAGATAAATTGCAATATTCAACCTCCTATGTTCCAATAACCGAAAGAGTTGATGACGTGGTGGTTGATTGGTTTAAATTCAATGTAATTTCACGGTCACATGTTTGATTTTGAAATTCAGTATTTTATTTCCATCTTATTTGAGAGCATACAACAACAGTACCAGATTTTCTATTTTTAGTTTATTTACGAAACCTCTCGATTATCATTATGTCACTAGAACTCTACTTCTTTAGTAGTATAAGATTCTATACTCATATATATATATATATATTAGGAATACTTAAGATTACACTAATTTAGTCAATCATTATACATGAATCATACGTGTTTAGAGATGTCAAGTATATACACAGAGTTCATTAATGTTAATTAAGGTGAGAATAGATCATTAATATCTTTCATCTATTTCTCGAAAAGAAACGTTTGGTTTCTTTCCCTAGTTCCAATAAAAAAAATGTATCATACTAATTAATATGCCTTGAATGATCATTATATAGACTTAATTAACATTAATGAACTCATAAATCATTCACATGAAATTGACAACTTTAACCACCACCAATATCAATATTATATTTGAACACGATAAAGTGTATATATGAAGGTTAAGAAATCAATGTTGGGTTTGTTCACTTAGGTTTCTAATGTTTAAAACCAGAAAATAATAGAACAAAAACTAGGCTAGCTAATTAAAAGTTATACACTATATTGTATGTTAATTTAAACAAGAAATCAAATATGGGTAGCCCAATTGGTCATAGAATTTTGAG
The DNA here is from genome assembly GCA_037832685.1 of Sicyos baderoa. NCBI lineage: Eukaryota > Viridiplantae > Streptophyta > Magnoliopsida > Cucurbitales > Cucurbitaceae > Sicyos > Sicyos baderoa. Next base: position 5,153,507 of record JBBMEF010000004.1, read on the forward strand.
GGGCAAAAGGTGATGGGTTCAAATCTCATGGTGGTCACTTACTTAAAAATTAATTTCAAATTAACACATACGAATTTCTTTGACATCTAAATGTTGTAGGTCAGGTGGTATGTCCCGTAACATTAATCGAGGTGTGCTTGTGCCTGCAATCTGACCCGGACAGTTACGGGAAAAAAAAAAAAAATCATTTTATGAACAGAAAAAAGAAGCATCTACACTTGTCGGTGGGCGGGTGCAATAAATTCACAGATAGATATGTATAGAAAATGTTGAAAATGATTTCAAAATTCGAGATTTGGTTTTAAAAGAAAAAACTTTTCAAAGTAAAAAATCGACTGAGCAAAGTCCATCCAACAATAATCTTATTGTCATCTAAATCTTTACAATATTTTCCCTTCAATCCACGGCATCAAACCTTTCAACATCCATCTTCCAAATAAACACTTTTCAAATTAAAGTACAGAATATAATCTTTTCTAAGATGAGTTATAAAAAAAAAAAAAATAAATAAATAAAATACTATTTTGGTCTGTCAACTACTATCTCTATTTCATTTTGGTCTCTATACTTTCAAAAGTCAAATTTTAGTCTTTTAATTTTGCAAAAAGCTTAAAAATAGTCATTGGGTTAAAAAAAAAAGCAACTATAATTATAATTTTGATGAGTTGACAAAAAAATAATAATAAAAGAAAAAATGGGTGAAAAGGGAAAGATGAAGAAGAAGATGAAAGGAGGGAGATCAATGAAATATACAAAAATTATTTGGATTTCTTTTATTATTATTTTGTTGCTAACTCATCAAATTATAGTTGCTTTTTTTTTTTTTTAATTCAAGGATTATTTTTAAACTTTTTGCAAAGTTGAAGGACTAAAATGGAATAGAAGTAATAGTTGAAGGACCAAAATGGTATTTTAACCTAAAAAAAAATGCATACAATTCACAAGTTGTTGAGCAAGTTGTGCATATAATCTTGTCTAAGATGGGTTTGATTTGAGTTGGTTTTTGTTTGAACCCTAATGATAATTAACTATTGTGATGTAAATAAAGAACAAATATAAATGTAGGACTATTTGACCTACTATTGTTTTTAAGACAGCAAAATATACAATCATATCAAGCGAGCATAAACAATAGATATAAGATATGTAGACTACATTTTTCATTATCGCTTGGTTTTATGTGAAACATCATATTATCTTAGTATGGTATCAAAACTTCATAACAATATATAAGAAAAGTGAACTACCCTTTCACCAATTAAATTAATTTTGAGATGATATCCACACTTTGATCTAATTGGAATTTGGACCTTATTTTTATTTTTCTTTTAAAAAAAAAATAATGATTACATTTTACTTTAAATCCAACCAAATATAAAAAATAAATTAAAGAAAAATAGAATATGATCATATTAGACCACATTAGAAAAATAGAATGTCCGATCATTAAATTTTAGGTCATATAGCTCACTAGCCTCACGGATTTGCTTCTGCCCCTATGGAAAAAACGTGTTTTGCTAGGGAAAGGTATGGTGCTTCGTTCCCCTTCCAAGGGTTGTGGGATTGTCACATGGGTTTGGACCTAACACACTGGCCCAATGCTTGGCTCTGATACCATCTGTAACACTCCGACCTATCGCTAGTAAAAATATTGTCCGCTTTGGCCCACTTGCCTCACGGGTTTTGTTTCTCCCCCATGGGAAAAACGTGTCTTGCTAGGGAAAAGTGTCTATATCATTTTTAGGGGTGTTTCGTTTCCCTTTCCAATCGATGTAGGATTCCCCAATAGATTTAAAAGTTTGAAATGATAGATGTGTAACTTAAACTTTTGTCTATTGAGATTATCACGCATATGTAATTCTTATGTAAGGATGATCCAAATATAGTTTTTCTTCATGTCGTACTCAAAATCTTCCAAACTTTTGAAATTTCTAATTATTCTTTATTCCACATTCGGTCAAAATTTAGACCAGGGAGGGGGGAAAGTTCATGACTGTTTGGGTCAGCTTTTGCGCACCTCGACTAATGTTACCAGACACACTGTCTGACCCTAAAATATTTGAATGTTAAGATAATTTGTAAGAAATTAATTCATAAGTAGGTAGTCAACATAGTTTAAATGTGTTCCACTAATAGACATAGAATTGCTAAGCTAAAGTTATGTGTATTTAATTCATGATGATCATTCATCTATAAATTTTTATTTTTTTTTATTGAATTTTGTTGAGATAAGGCTTTATTTGTTGGTCCAATCTTTACCTAAAAAAAGAAGAAAAGAAAAACTGGTGAGGGCTAACATGAAAATAATTGAATGTGTGGAAGATGATAAGGGCCTCCGTGACAGCAACCGGTGTGGCTGCGAACTCTTACGCACGTCGACACAAACGCCACTAATTATCACTCCATGCCGTATTATCTATGCCATTCTATTCAATGTATAAAGTTTCTTTTTTCCCCTTTATTTATCCACTCCCATTTATTATATCTTTTTCCCTCACTACTATCCCCATTATTCTATATTTCTTTTTTAGGTGTACTTTATTGTTTAAAGAGTAGTCTTGGTCTAGTCTCTCATATATTGGTGAGTGAAACAAGATAATATTTCATTTTGGTGTTAGGATTTCAAAATTATCTTACATTAAAAAGTTGGAGGGTCTTATAAGGATATCAGATATACGAATTACTCTCATCATTGCTAATTGATTTTGAGGTAGAATTCCATATTTAATATGATATCATAGTCCATAAAACTTAAACAGATATTAGTCCAATAAATTTAAAATTGAAATTTGATTCAAAATTGATGAACCCATATGGCAACTAGAAGATTCATAATAGGTAAGAGTTCATGGACTTAAATTTTCCACCTTAAATATTTGTTGAATTAAAAAAATCATCAATACATTTTTTTTATTGATGAATTTTAATACAAGTAGTGGTATATGATTGATATACAATATTTCGTCCATACACTTCGTTTCAAGAACGTAAATATTTGCTTCTAACAAAATAACGTAAATAATTGGTGCTTAAAATAAAATATAAATCATAGGTAAATATATATATTGAGTAGTTTAAAAGATTTTTTTTTTTTTTTTTTTTTTTTTTTTTTTTTTTTTTTTTTTTTTTTTTTTTTAGGAATACACCAAATTGATAAAATATTTACAACACCAGTCAAATTTAAAAAATTTAGCAACCATAATCAAATATACGGTATAAGTAATATTTTTTATATTAAATAACTAATAAATAATAGAGTATGATGAATATTATTTATATCGTATATTTGATTATGTATGCTAAATATTTTCAAATTTGCTAATTATTTTGTAAAATTGGGCCAATTTGAAATCACTTTACAGACCATTCACGAAGACGAAACAGAGCCAAAATTCTGCCGCCGCCATTGTTATCAGTATCGTAAACAACCTTCGTCTTCGTTCATTCAAATGCTCTCTTGATTAATTAAATCCAAAAATCCATTTCTCTGTTTCTTCATGTAATTTTCTTCACCGTTAATGGTGTGTTTAGCCGCTCTACGGTTTTGTAATTGGGTCAACTTTTGGAGGTTACTTATTACAACGATTAATCTCTTTTTTTTTCTACTATTTTTTTTATACAATATAAGATGTTTATTAGCATTAACCTAGTTATTCCATTCAACACCACCACGACAACAAATTCGATCATAGAAATCGATATTTAATTATTATCTATTTGAAAGTAGTGGTGTCTATGCGTAGGCTTCTTAACTTGTACTAAAAAAAATTATAATTCTTATTTTAAAAGTTAGACATTTTTATTTCTGACTTTTTAATAATATTTATTTTAGTTGTTAGTTATATAACTTATTGCTCAAATGATTATTTTAGTTTTGACGTAGATTTTATTTTTAAAAGAAAATAGTTGTAAAAGTAAATTAAGAAAACAATAAAAAATTAAGAGTGAACATTATTGAAGACAAAAATATTCAGTTTTGAAATATAAAAGTTAAATTAAAACTAATCTTAAATTTAAGAACTAAAAAAACAGTTTAAGATAAAGACTAAAAAGAAAAGATAATTTTCACAAGATTATTTCATTTAAGTTATTAAGTAACATTATGTCTTTTTTTTCATTTTCTTTTTATGAGAAAAAAGAGGGAAACTAGCATTATGTCATATAAGTATATATTTAAGCATAAATGAACAACTGAATTTATTTAAATAATTTTTTTTTTTTTGAAGTTATATCAAATGAGGGTGAGAGAACTCAAACCCATGACCTTTTAATTATTGAGAAAATGTTATAAGTGCGAAAAATCAAATATAAATCTCTCCTAACTTATATAAATTTATTTTCATAAATGTTTATATGGTTGACTTGTTCCAAGTTAGGTTATATTACCAAACTTTTCATAAATGTTTTTACATTGACCATTAAATCCTTGTAATGGGTATATTGATTATTTTCTACTATTTATTATCTCCTTCATTGGTGTTAACATTTTATTTAGTCACCATTACTTTTTTCTTTTTCTTTTTTTAAATGATTTAGTCACCATTACTTTTTTCTTTTTCTTTTTTGAAATGATTTAGTCACCATTACTCTTCCATATATATAAGTGAAATTTGTTATTTAATGTGTAAATTTTTATTATAATTTATTAATTTAATGTGTAAACTTTTATTTGTCATTTTAATTTTTTGTTACCGTTCTATATGAACATAAATCGAAGTTAAATTTATCTAATAGTACTCTGTACATTTGATTTGAGTATTCATGATTTTGACAATTAATTATAGATGATGAGTTCAATTTATAACAGTTCCTACGTATTTAACATCTAAATATTATATGACCCGTTAGCATGTCTCGTAAGAAGAAGAGTCGAAATACATGGAAATTGATCCAAATATTTGCAAAAGTTGAGTACATAATAGATATATGACCATTTAAAATTGCTGAATAGGTCACAACACATAGATTGTATGCTAAATCAGAGCCCAAAACAAACTATTCAACTTTGGTGTGTACATATCAAATGTAATGTTGACTTGTGAAATAGTAGGCCTTTCAGTAATTAATACCCATTAAATTCATCATTAATTTATGGCTGAAAAAGTCAGTCAGTCAAACGAGGCTGCCAACTTTTTAATTTAAGATGATCTATTTTAACAGCCAAAAAAATATCAAATTTTGATATCGAATTTGTGACGCTGGCGTTGAATTAGTCTACGATTATTATTTTTTAATTAAATTAAAGATTTTAGTATAATTTTTGTTTGGTGGCTCTGAATCTGTTTGGCTTTGCTGTATATATGGAGGAGGATTATAAGAACCAAACACAAAACTAAATAAATATGAACTTATGAACTATATATTATTGTTTGCAAACATACAAAACTCAAGCATTGAATACATGGTGTTTATTTTTAATTAAAAAGAAATGTATATAACTTATTGATTTGAATATAATCCCAAATAGTAAATACACAACAACAATCTAACAAGTCAAATTATCGCCAGGGGCAACTCCGAGTTGGTTACAGTATTGAGTATAGAACTGGATGCGTCGTTGGACAGTGGCAGAGTTGGCGCCATCGCACTCGAGGGCACCATTGATGGCTCGAATGGTAGCGCCGAAGCCTTGGTTGATGACAGGCCTGACAAAGTTCATCCAGTACCATAGAGCAGTCTTGAATGACACGACCGGGTCGGTGGCGACGAGGTCGGGGTTGTCGAGGCCGTTGAAGCCGATAGCTTCCCCCGCGGGACCGTAGTTGAAGTTCCATGATAGTTGGATCGGGCCTCGGCCGAAATAGCCCTTGTTCGGGCTGCATGGGAACTGGGTGTTGTCCTCGTCGCAGTAGTCCTTTGTTGCGCCATCTATTTCTTCTATGAAGCATAAATCTGTGTCCAAACCAAAATCAAAGTTCAATCAATTGGGATATAATTAACACAGATTTTTCAAATTTAATACTTATTTAACTCACCCACTATTTTCTTTTTTTAACGCAAGCTAAAACATCTTCACAAACTCGTTCATTTTAATAAAATATATTTGGCCAAACCAAAAATCCAGCATTAATTTTTTTTTTAATCCAAGTTCATAAATAAAAGGTTTCTTTAAAATGTTTTCAACCACATATTTATGCTTTATCAATTAATTCGATGAATGTATTTATTTTCTTTGAAAGAAATGAATAATATATAAGAATTATAACTCATAAATCATAAATTACCAGGGGAATTTAAGTGCATTCTAGGTAGCATTCCTGTTGATGTCATTCATTTGAAACTATACATTATCTTTTTTTTTTATTATTATTATTATTTTATAATAAATATAAAGTAAGAAAAGAGAGATTAGATATGTAATACTAATAGTGTCACATGAGTGATATCACGGTCGCAAGCTACCGAGATGCACCCAAATTCTTCTCATAGATTATATATTAGACTAGTTTAATTAAGTTTTCTTACAAAAAAAACATAAAAAATAAAAATAAAGTTTGAAAAAAATGAAAAGCTTACGTCCAGTCTCGTGAGTAACATGGCCAAAGAAAGCGGCGATTTCTCTTTTAGAATCGTCAACGCTTCCAATTCTTCCGAACCGGTCAAACGACCGGAGAGCGTCAAGGAAACTCGCCCGGGTGTAGAAACCCCGACCGGCGCACCCGGCGTCGGCCTGGTTTATTATGCCGTTGAAAAACGCCTCCGTCACGAAATCGGCCACCACCACGTCGTTCACGCTAGGGCTCAGAGGGGGGATGTCGCACGGCCCTTCTGTGCATCCGGTCCCGCAGAAATCCGAACCGGTGCCGCAGAATCCGAACCGGCTGCAGCACAGCCCCGCCCCGCAGCCGCAGTTCTGCGCCGATGCGCCGCCGATTAGTCCGATCAGAGCCGCCGCTAGCAGCAGCGGCTTGATGATTTGTACGGCGTTCATTTTGAAAATTAGAAAAAGAGGAATGGATAGAGAAATGGGGACTGGGGAGGGTATTTATTGGGTTTGTGAAGGGTATTTGCGTCATTTCAAAGATTGGTGTGGAGTGAACTTTGATTTGTCAAATGAGAAGATTGTGTGTTCTGGTCTCTTTTGTTGTCCAATAATGGAGTAGTCAACACTTCAAAAAAAAAAAAATTGAAGCCTTCCTTCAAATATTACAAAACATTGGGTAGATAATTATATAAAAAAGTTATTTTTCATATATATTTGTTTAAAAATCCAATATTATATATATATAAGAGTTTAAGTAGGCATTCAATGTTGGGATGAGATTTTTAATGAAAAAGTTAGTTTAAGAAGTTATTTTGGATAAAAAAATTAAAATTTTCGTGATAGTTTCTATAGTGGTCTATATTTAGGAATTAATTTCCTACAAATTTTTTTACCATCCAAATGCTGTACGATTAGGCGGTATGCCTCATAACATTAGTCGAGGTGGCGCTTGTGCATGCAAGCTGGTCCGGACAGTTACGGATATAAAAAAAAATAAAAATCTCGTCTCATTTATTTTTTAGAAAAACAAAAACAATATTTCTCGAGCAGCAAAAGCTAGTTGGCTCTAGTTTTTTTTTTTCTTTTTTTTTTAGTCAAAACAAAACAAAGCATCTTTATAAAGATTATTTTTTTCTCCAACTTCACAATGGGTTACCATTTGACAAATATTGGAGCACCCAAAAAGGACTTTTCTAGAACAAAATTGAAATCGACGTAATCATTTATCATGGAAAAAATTATTGTTTTTTCTTTCTTTATCTTATAAAAAAATATAGTTGATAAAATATTTTATTATACTTAAAAATCAAGCTATATTTTATCTTAGAAAAGCAAGCTATATTATAATAGTTGTGAGAGACGAAATATGAATAATTAGTTTAGATAATAATTAAATTTTAAAAGCGAAACCCAAAATTTCTCAAAAAAATAAAATAAAAGTGAAACCCTAAAATAATTTAGTTGGCCATTGAAGAGTTGACTTTGACTTGGAGACACCCATGATTAAAGGGTGTAGGCCAAATTAAGAATAGTCTAATTCCATTTCATACATACATGATCAACACATTTAAAAGTAATGGTATGAAAAGTCACAAGTCAATTTTTTTTTTTGTAATCCACCACCTAAAAAGTCTATTCAATTATAAATTTTGTAGATTTGATTTTTTAAAATTGTGAAGCATCCTCCAATAATTGGCCAAGTAGTATACTTTTCCCTAATATTGGATTGTAGATTAAAATTTGTATTTTAAATCTAAGTCCTCAAAAAACTCTTTAGAACTAATATAGAATTTGGACAAGTGTCAATTTTTTTAAAATGAAATTTGTGGGTAAACATTTTTTTTTTTTTTTTTTTTTTTTGAAAAACTTTATGACTGTACTAATGAGGTTCTGTTTTTGTTTTTGTTTTTTTATTTTTTTTATATATTTTTTAAAATTAAGAGATCGAAGTTTCGTTTCACTATATCCAGAATAACTACGTTCGTTCCGAGGCCAGACATTGGGTGGTATCGAACGAATGGAGATACAAAATGTGTATACAAATTAATATCACATGTGAGTTTGGAATATAAAATCTCGAAGAGAACATTCATTCAAAGCCCAAATTTCAACCACTTGTGCCACTCTTTGAGGACTGTATTAACTATTTTCATGAGATAATTGTTTGACTTTATATCATTTAATTGTCGAGAAAATTTATACCTAAGTAATTATGTTGAATTGAATTACAATCTCTTAAACCGTAATTGGAGTATCGATAAAGTAAATAGTAAATTATGAAAGAGTTATCATAAATTATGTTTGAAGGGTAGATTATAACAAAAGTTATCATAAACTATGTTTGATGAGCAGATCTCGAACCGAAGTAGGGCATATGATGTAATAGGAAAAGAGTGGATATGGGCGCAGAGTGATTTAGCCCAATTAGGTGCGATAAGCTTAATACAGACAAAGCCCATCGGCAAGCTCAGGCCGCGGCGGCAGCTCAGCTTCTCAGAGTTTCTCCATTCCATATCCTCTTTCGATTTGCAAATCCCAAATCGCCTTTTCGTTTTTCTTCACCTTATGAACCATCCAACGATTCTGCTCTGGACTCTTCGCCGGCACCGTTAGAGATTACGAAGCCCAGGTGACACATAACATCAAATTCTTCCCTCTTTTTCTACCATTCATATATATATATATATATATATACACATAATTTCAAGCTTTAGATTTCGTATCCACTTAGTTTCTGTGTGCGGCCATTGTTGGAAAATGTGTGCTGGAATTATTGAACACAAGGGAAATTAAGGTTTAGATATGATTTAGGGTAGGGATTATATTCATTTCTCTCAAAATTATACCACTTCCAAGTGATACATCCAAATTTAGGAATGGGGATTTAAGTTCAACCCATTTTACATTATGTTCTTAGTATTGGGTAGATACTTGGAGACCCCAAGGTATGCTCCTCCCAGGATCAAAACCCATGAATGAGTTTAATTGTACTTGAGTTCAGGTATTGGGACGGACATGTAGTGGGTTGAAACTATGATTCCCAATTATGAAAACACTTAAAGCTTCTGAATTTAGGGAAGATATCACAAAAATGTATTTTACACTAGTCGACCATCACGAGTTGGCTTAGTGGTCAAGATGGTTTTTAAAAAACCAAAAGGTTATAGTTTCAATTCATGGTGATGACTAACGAGTCACTGACCACCTACCTACAAGTGAACTTCCTTTGAGTTTCTTTGACATCCAAATGTCATAGGGTCAAGTAATTTGTCCCGTGAGAATAATCGAGGTGCGGATATAAAAAGAAAAGATGGATTTCCTGCGGTCTGTATTTATTTTATCTGGTTATGCGTGGTAGTTCTTATGATTCATATCTGATGCTGGGAGCTTGGATATCAGGGTGCTGGAGTGTGGCATATGACCATAGAGGTGTTTATCAAAGGATGAGCATCATGCAGATAACAGCTACACACAGTTCTATTTGTTCCAATAATTCAACATGCCTTGTTTCTAAGTCAATATATCCATCATTCCATGCTAGTCAGTCACGGAGTGCTTTTAACCTGAGTGCCAATGCATCTTATTTCAAGCAAGGTCTACCAGCATTGAAGTATAAACATCGAGGGGTCGGATTAAAATATCAGCATACCATAATTGTTTCCGTATTTGGTAGCAAGGAAAATGAAAGTGGTGATGGGGTGAGAACATCTACTTGTTTGTGATCATTGGTTGTGTATTATTCAATTGGTTTCTTATGTTAGTAAATTTTGTTCTCTTATGCCTTATCCTGCCAGTAAATTGTGGAAGTTTCAAGAGAAAAGAAATGTTTATGATTTGGTTTCCAATAGTTATAATTTTTTTGAAGGAGTGGTGGAACGAAACAAAAAGTGTCTATAACTCTGGATTGTATAATATGTTTCTTGCAAATATTTTATGTCTCATTATGGTTTTAGAGTACATTTAATCTATGATTGTTTTGCAGAACTGAGGAAATTTAGCTTAACATTGCTATTTATATCTTGTTAATGCATTAACTTTGGACAAGTCAGCAATTGTATTATTTTTTCATCAATACATAAACTTTTCACGTTTGATCATATACTTTTCTAATTTCAAGCTCCTGATTATTATTTGGGGAAAAAAAATAATTCAGAATTGCTGCTAGTTTGTAGCGCAAGGTAGATCTTCTTAAACTTTCAAATGGATTAAGATATGTTCCACCTGATTAAGGTTACCTTGATAGGTAAAATATATGACTAGAAATTACCATATTTTTTATTCTCTATTCAGCCATTCCAAAGGGAAACAATTTAGATTAGTTTATTTTTCTAATTTATTCTGGTTTGGAATTTCATGTGTTTTTGTAGTTACTATTTAAAAGGTTTCTGGAAATTGATATAGCAATAGTACTCTCTCTCTTTATTTATTTATTTTTTTCTAGCAGGGTTCTCCATGGAAAGCTTTCGATAAAGTTTTTGAAAATTTTAAGAAAGGAGGACGGTCAGTAGAAGATGTTTTGCGGCAGCAAATTGAAAAGAAAGAGTTCTATGATGGAGGAGATGGTGGCAATAGACCTCCAAGTGGTGGTGGTGGTGGTGGCGGGAGTAGCAGCAGCGGGGATAGCTCTGGTGGATCTGAGGATGATAACCTTGCAGGAATTATGGACGAAACACTGCAAGTGGTTCTTGCAACCATGGGCTTTATTTTCTTGGTAATAATCCTTATTCTTGAAAATTACAAAGTAGAGGAATTCACTGTCCCATGCTAAAAGACATTATGCAAAAGGATCTCCAGTTGGCTTAAAATTAAAATAGAGGGTGTGTACTTCGACAAAGTACCTGGTAACGAAAAGTTTTCTTAGAATAGGTTCTAATTTGTGGATAACTACTAGAGCTGCTATCCTTTCTTGAGAAGAATCTATGGTGACCACCTATTTAGGTATTAATTTCTTATGACTTCTTTGACATCTAAATGTTCTAAGGTTAGGCAGGTTGTAGTGAAAATAGTCAAAGTATGTGTAAGCTGGCCCGAACATTAATGGGTATAAAAAAAAAAAGCTAGCAACATATCATTTTAAGGTAAAAATGAATAAGATAAGGTACATTCTTCAGATTTATCTTCACATTTTCAGAATTGTTTAAGAGAAGAGTTCCATAACTCAGAAAGCTGTAAAAGGTAAAGACATACCCCATGAAATTTACTCTTTTATGATTTACTCTTTTATGGCTTGTAGACTGTAGTGCCTGCAGGGTCCAGTTCTCAAGGAAAATCATGTTGTTTTGAATGCATATATTGATATTGAGAAGTTTACAAAGCTTCACTCATCTTTTCTTGTTTGAATGTTTGTATGGACAGTACATTTACATCCTTAGGGGGGAAGAGCTGACTCGATTAGCTAGGGATTACATCAAATATCTTTTCGGAGGAAGCAAGAGTGTCCGTTTGAAGCGGTCGATGTACGAATGGGGAGTGTTTTACCAGAGACTGACGGAAAAGAAGCAATATGATGAGTACTGGCTGGAGAAAGCTATTCTGAACACCCCAACTTGGTGGGATCATCCAGATAATTACAGGCATACTGTAATGGCTTATATCGATTCGAAGTATCCGAAACAGAAGTCTGCATCAGCTTCATATGATGATGATGATGAAGATGAAGATTATGAGCGAAGTGATGATGATAAGCTAAGTGATGATGAGCCAGATTCTGATGAGGAGTACTGAGTTCTTTTGCTTTAAACCAACCTGATTTTTTTTCTTCTTCTGGAATGTTAAATTGGATATTGGTGTAATGATGTACATGGATCTATTTGGTCACTTTTGTTTTCGCCAATCTTTAAAATGTTCCCAATTAACTCCAAATCTTTCTAAGCTCTTGGTAGCGTAAAGATTTTTGTTTTTGTTTTTGTTTTTTTTTTCTTTTAACGTAGTATTTAGTCACAGTGATCATTTTAAAGAAGTGTGGTGGTGTAATAGTTGTTTTCATTTAATTTTGTTGTTCAATTTAGCTCATTTTGGTTCACTTAAATTTCTTGATCAAAATCAATAAACAAAACGGTCATGTCATTCGAGGAATTATGACTAATAGTTAAAACAGAATTTTGGGAATTGAGAATTAAGAGGTTATAAATTTGATCTATGGTCACGTATATTTTAAGATCAAATGGAGAATGTTGGGAGGTCGCTTATGGAAAATGGGGTTGAATTATTAAAATCCAATCCACGTTTGACCTATTAATTTTAATAATTGGTTGAATGATTCAAATCCAAATTGACATTTTAAATCAAACATATTTCATTTGAAATTAATCATTTTTTCTTTCATATTATAATTATATGCATTTTTTCATAATTCTGATTTCAAACACCAATTATCGTAACCTTAGTATAACCTACCATTTATATAATGGTCTTAAAATTTTAACTTCAATTTTATGTTCCTAAATTTGTGAATTTCTTAAAATGTCCAACAAGTCCGATCATTTCAAGAACCACTTTGGAAAATGTGTAACTTTATCAATTAAAAAAAAACCAAAAATCAACGACATACTAAAATTGTTTAGATCACAAATGCTGAATTCTTTACCTCTCTAAATAAATATTTATTGGAAATAACTTTTATGGGTTGGCTGGATTACAAATTTGACATGTCTCAACTGAGAGGTTCAAAACTCATCAATATTGTACTCAAAAAACTATCTGAAGGTTACAACTATCTCCAATATTAATGAATAATAAATCCAAAATTGTTCACATACATGTAATCATTTTTTTTTTAATGTACGAAATATTAGTGTTTTCATTTATTTATCATGATCAATTAATCACTTAGACCATAAGAAAAAAAAATAATCCACAAATAAACTTGTGTAGTAAAACAAAGGTTACATTATGATTTTTAATTATTTTTTAATGATTCGAGAACTTAAGCTTTTCTTAAACCCATAAACACTATTAACTCATCCCTAGATTGTCGCACGAGATACATTATATAACCAAATACGAAATTAGGGTCGTCTAAAAAATCAATTCCCACAATTGCCATGAACTTGAAGCCTTAAAGAAAGCACATCCCCAAAGTCCAGTTGAACCTTAAACAACTTATACATTATTTTCAAAACTAAAATGTTTGAATATTTGATTCCACAAATCTACAGATACAGAATACTTTGAAAGTTGACGAATCAAATAGACAAATCTTCTAAAAGTTCACGGACTGAATTTGCAATTTAAAATAAAACTAAATTAAACCAAGAAAATCGTTTGAAAAAAAATAAAAATAAATTAATAACAAACAAAATGCATACGCTTATCTTTCGGGCTGGTAGCATAAGAATTGTGAGACTCCTAATAGTCCCAAAACCTTAACAAAAATTTTGTACCAAGGGTTTTTTTTAGGAAGTCTATATTCTACGTGGATGTACCAAAAAGATTCATCAATTAGGTAGAAAGTACATACCTACTAGGCTACTAGGAGTTGGAGACACCGGTAACCGGACCCCAAAAACATCGAGAGATCTTACCATTAAGCTCACTCGTAAATTTCAAATTTGAGACATCTAAAACCTAAAAAATCTTCAAGCCTTTATCAACGAGGCCACACTTGAAATTTCCATTCGCTAGTCCCAAATCATGACCAGTATTATCAACCTCGGGCGATTGCACCATTTAAGGTAAAAACAAATAAATGTATAACTTCAAGACAAATCCACAGTAAAATCACATGTATATTGCAAATCTGTTTTAAGGGGGAAAAAATGACAAAATTTTCAATTCCTTAAAATAAAAAATCCTACCCTTTCCTCTGCATCAGGTCAAATGATAGTAGTCATGGGAAAGAAAATAAAGTTAAACTAGTTTGTTTGAGGAGAAGCTACAAAAGCAAGAGAGTTGTTGTTTTCATACTTTTCTGGGTTTTTTCTTTGGATCCTTCTCTGCTTCTGGTGCCTTCTTCCTGTCCTTCCTCTCTCTCTTTTTAAGAGCAGTCATGTGGGCTTTAAGAATGGTCGAGTATGAACCTTGAAATTTCAGGTGATCTTTTGCTCCAACCTGAGAAACATTCAATGATTCTAAATAAAAACATGATCATGTCCTAAGAAGAATATGAGATGGCTAAATGCTGATTCAAGTTCTGAAAAAAAAAAAAAGGATTTGGTTTCTGTTTGACAAAAAGAATGAAACAAATAAAAGATGATTCAAAAGCTCAAATCCATATATTACGCAGCAAGATGGCGTAAACAACAAAGAAAAAACTTGGGGGGCATTTATATGAAGTCTATTCCAATCTTGTTTTAGTACAAGAACAATATTTAGGGTTGGGGAATTTGAACCTGCAATTTCTAAGTAGAGAAGACATGCCAATTACCACTAACCTAACTCTAGTTTGCCAAGTCTATTCCAATCTAAACGTCAAATGTCAATTCAAGTTTTCAAACTATTTCTTCATTACTGATCATGTCTTCAAAATAAATGCCATCACATAAAAAATAGCATACACTAAATGTTAATTGGTAGTGAAAACTGAACTGTGCCCGTTCTTTATTTCTTTAAGACTAGATTTTTTTTTTTTTTTTTGATAATTGCCCCTCACTCCAAAATTGCACTGAGTCGTGATAAAACTTAAGCGGAACGATGTCCACACGCAGCATCCTTCAATTCAATGGGTAGCAAACTTGAGCCCAATTAAATTTAGAATTGACTAGAAAAACTTGGATGCGGAAGCAAAGTTTTCAATTCAGGAAAAAAAACCTAAGAGATGAGTCGATACTTACTGAAGTTGAAATTGTCTTCTTTCCATCAGTTGCACGGATGAGGCACCTGTACTCGAGAGGTTGACCAGCAGAGGTAATTTTATTTCTCTGGACCTTGGACTTCAGTGATGCTACAACAACAATAAGAGATACAATATAGTTAGAAACTAATAAATCTCCTAAAGATTATCATCAAGATTCATGAAACTAATCAACAAACTGATATACATACAACGTTTTAGAGTAACCCACACTGAACCCTTCTCGGTAGTACGCTCAAACATGCTGGTAAGTTCATTGAGAAAAGGGTCTAGCTGCAGTAGAACCTAAAGAGAAAGAAAGGGAACATAACAACATCATAATCAAGCCAAAGTATTTGCTCTTGGTGAAATATTTAATGCTAATAGTAAACATCCGAGTTTGGATCAATAAATTCCATAAATCATGTATCAGAGAAACAAATAATGCTAATTATGCACATCTCAGTATCCGGACTGATAAGTACCCATAAATCAAGTCAATTTAATTAATGTTCAAATAACAGTGAGACAACAATTAAACTTGATACATAGCAACTGTCTTCTTTCTATCACTGTTAACCAGATAATATGTGGTCGTCAGAATTCCATTTACTTAACTACCCGGTTATTTGATGTTGCTTGTCATTTCCTGTTGCATACAACTAATCTATCAATCAGTTTTTTTTGGGAAACCGAGAGATCAGAGCACGCCCGCCCTAGGTCAGGTACCGAGAGACATTAGTGAATTTTGAACCTAAGACCTTGAGGGGAACACACCTTCAAATCCCAAGTCTTTGACCACCGTGCCAACTTATTTCGGACTTGAATGCTAAACAAGTTTGTACACCAAAGTGATATGGAAGCAACATGATCCTGATCTTATACACATGACTTCCAAGTAGAATCTGCAAGATGTTGGCAACAACATTCCTATCTGCAGTGAATTTGTGGTAACTGAACTCAATTCCAATAGTGCATCGTCTATTTGAAGAAAACTCAAAAGTGAAGTCCTGCTGGCAATTTAACATCTTTTCCAGTAGTTGACAAGAAACAGATACTTTCATTAAAGAAAAACCAGTCGTAGAGAATTTGAAGGCCAAGGAGACGAGGGACAGTTTCACATAATCTCATGAAATAGGATTAATTTAGCATCTTTCTTAACTGCATGTGCTCGAATAGTGAGTTCTTGCACATAGCCTCCTTGCTTGAAGAGGAGATATAACCCAAAAGAAAAAACCCTCGTTGACCAAAAAAGTGAAGTAATCATAAAAATCATCGTGTATCAGTATCTATCATATCACCCAGAAAAAAAAACGCTTTCTGTAAAGTTCTCTAGGCACTCTAGTCGTGAACTGAATAAGACCCACAAAAAAGAAAATTCTATTGTACCATCTCTTGGACCATTGGCTGAGAAAATTACTAGGTTGCACGAGGAGGGGTTGGAAGAAAAAACTTTGATTGAAAGACTAGTGCAAAATATGCAGAAGCTGCAAACAAGCACATAATGCACTAAGCAATTTCAAGAGAAAACTATAGGATGGGATGGTACATCTAAACAAATTGTAGCTTATAGCAAACTACGGAATGTGGTTAAAATAAAATACCAAATAATGATTTTTTCTTTATGAATCCGAGTATGCCAAATAAACTCAAGGGTGAGTGCAATGTCCAAACCATGGCGGACAAAGTATGTATTATGGCACTCAACTACTTTTAGTTCAATGAAACCATCATGGGATCATACCATGCAGAACTAAAATAAAATAAGTTCAAACCACCTACCTAAAATTTAATTTCTAAAAGTTTTTTTCTAGAACTAAATGTAGCAAAGGTAGGCAGTTGTCCCGTGAAAACAATAGAGTTGCATGTAAGCTCATTCGGATACTCACAAAAAATCTTAATTCGGTGAATAACATCTTCCATTAGGTTTGCTTTCTACAATAAAGGAATTAGTCCACTAATTGGAAGTTTGTTACAGACCTAACTTCCAATGAAGAATTTGTTCTTCGCAAATTCGTATGAGAGAACTGAATTGAATTCACACGATCCACAATTGGAAAGGCGATCCAGCCGGCCGAGTAGTGGCCGAGGAACTGAAGAAAAGGAGCAATGCAATACACGCAACTTGAATTTGATTCAGATGCACAACAAAAAAGGAAAATCCACGATTGCAATAATAGCAAAATCGAAAGAAAAAAACATAGACACCACAAATAAGTAAATCCAAACGAGAAGTAAAACGAAGATGGCTTCCAAGATTCATCAAAAACGACACAGAAACATAGAAATTTCGTAAATTAGGTCAAATTGTGCGATCAAGTTGAAGGATCGAAATGGATATGTAGATAGAATAGATCAAAATCAAGAAACTACCATGGCGATTGATTCGATGCAGATCTTGAGAAGAATGGATCGCCGTCCGTTCAACCTTCAACGGAATAAACGAAGAGCAGTAGCGCAGCGAAGGCGAGAGGGAAGACAATATATATGTGCTTTGTAAATTACAGGGCAGGCCGGTGTAACTTGGTTTGGTTTTGTCGAACTGCTCGAACCAACCCATGATCAACAGTGTAGATCGAACCGGCTCAGCCCGGATTTCGTTGGGTTTTTTTTTATTATTATATATATGTAACAAATATTTTATGTATCACATTTACTTCTAAACTTAAATTTGCAATTTTTATTTTATTAGCTCAAATAATTGAAATTTTGTTACCTCAAAACTTAAATTTGTAATTTTTATTACTTCTAAACTTATAATTAAACTTATAATTTTTATTTTGTTAGCTCAAATAATTGAGATTTTGTTACGTGATAAAATAAAACTTTTATCAATGACACAAAACAATTTAAATCATCAATCAAAGTCCTTGCAATTAACTACTTCTATTACTTATGATATTAAGTTACGTTTGGTTAGACTACAATATAACAAAACTTCTAACTTTGTATCAACCAGAGGGATAAATTTTAACAATAAACACGAGCGCAATTAAGATATTTATTATTATCTTAAAAATTGTAGATTCTAGAAATATGATTCTTAAAAAGTTGTAGAACTCGAAAAATATTATTTTTAGTTTGTAATCATAAAATTTTGTAATAAAGTTCATAAATTTTGTACATAGATTTTCATGTATATTTTTAATAAAAATCTGAAAATTTGACTATGATATTTTAAGATTATTATATAATCTATTTTTGGATTAAGCAAGTGGAGAAGAAGTGAATAACATGATGGTTGAAGTAGATAAAAGAAACATCTTTCTTATCAAATGTTTTTTTAATTTATTTTTTCTGAGAAGGAGTATGGAACCATGCATGGCTTAAATTAAAACAAGAAAGCCAAAGCGCATTACAAACTTTACAATACACACAAAATAATTGCATGCGACAATAAAATCAACTCAGCCAATTACCACATGTCTATACAACAAAAAATAAGAAACAAAAGAAACAACAACCGGAACAACCGTACACAACAACATCCAGCTCCTCGCCAAAACCTCGTACTTCCTCTCCGATCCTTCTTCCAAAATCGTCTCCAACCGCCGCCCACAGCTCCACCCCCGCTTCTCGTTCAACACGTAAATCGCCGGCGCCACCTCTCCCTTCATCATCATCATCGCCGCCGGTTCCCGATCAAAACTCTATATTACTCGCCGAGTTGCTTTTGCCTACGAACACGCGGGGGCTTCGGTATAAATACGAGGTTTTGAGGGGCTCAATTGGAAAAGGAAATTGGAGGTTGGGTTTTCATTGGTCGGGATTGTGCCACCTCACTCTTTGACTTGGCCATTTGATATTATCGTTATTTATTTACAGCGACTTCTACCGAGCGTGGGGTTTGGAATTCTTGAACGTTACCACGTGGCATCAGTTGCCGAGCTGTAACGTGATCTGTTGACGCGTGGTAGTTTGAGCCGTTGGATGCTGACACGTGGAATTGTTGTTCTTTTTTCGGGAATTATATTGTTCGGTGTACCTGATAGAGAAAGTTTTTGTCACGGTGGAGAATGGATAAGTTGTTTCAAATTTTGTTTTTTTTTTAAAAAAATATAAATTGAAGGTAGGAGGAGAAAAAAACTTTACATAGATGACATAACTATTCTAAAAAAATATGAGACTAATTTTTGAGCTCGAACTCGTGATCATGAAATTACTACTACCGATTCCAACAAATTATAATTTTGATTGAACACGTAGAGTTTGGTAAAATTTAGTTAGCTTAGTAAGTAATTTATTCTCATGATCAAAATTGAATTTATAAAAAAAAAATATAGATCTTGTAATTTCGAAAGTTAACATTTAGGTGCGTACCTAAAACTTAAATAAGATTATGGGTCGTGACGCAATTAGTTATTTTGTTTGGTATAAATCCATTTCAATTTTTTACTCTCAAATTTGAGTCTTGACCTGGTTTTGTTGATCTCATCTTCTTTAATTTATATTACAAAAGAAAAAAAATTGAATTTTATGATTTTAAAAGCTTTTTTTTTTTTTTTTTTTTTTAGTTTTTGATTGCCGGTTAAAATTTAATTGACTAGATAAAACTTCTCGTTGAATAAATATATACAAATTTAATGCCAACTTTTAAAATTATATATACTAAATTAATAATTTAACCTATTAATTTTGAATATCCATACAATATAAAAAAATAATTTATTTTTTCTAAGAAAGAGCAACTTTCTGAATGTATGGACTAAATCCCTTTAGTGTATTTTCTGAGACGAATGTTTGAATTTATTAATTCATATAGGTTAGTTATGACTATATATATATATATAACTAACTAACTTCTTTTTCGGTTGATTTTTTAAAATTGAAATTAGTGGATGACATAAGATATAAATAAGTGAACAAACATCCTATAATAATAATAAAAAAGAAAAGTGGTTTAATTATCTAACTATTAATATTTTTTTATACAAAGAATATGGTATGTAATATTACTTTATAATCTCAATTGTTGCATTTTTTAACCTTAAGTTTTTGTTGCCTATGACTTTGAACTGGGAAAGAATTGGGTTTTCATGTATAATCCTGGCAGTATAAATTCAATTTTTCAATCTGTTTGTCATACCTTACACCAAAATTCCAATTCTGATAAAAATAAAATGATTTTTTTTTAGTTTTGTATTATTTTTATATAATAATATTTAGTTGTTAAACTTATACTCTTTGAAGACATTTTTTTATTTTTTTATTTTTATTTTATATATATTGAACCAAATTTAAAGTTCAAACATTCATACATTCAAACATAACTTAGATTTTATAATGATATCAGTAGAATTATTAGTCGGACAATTCTTATATATATAAATTATAACAGTTTGCTTATTTTTAAAGTCACGTTTTTTTAATATCAGAAGTTAAAATCACAATCAATTTGGCACACATAGTTATGTGATCGGTTGGCACATAAAATAAGATGATTCCATTTCAAATTAATAAAAGTTTTTAAATATTGAATTTAAAATTAATTTTCAACTGCCGCCTTTGCAGGGTGGATAATTGTAACAACGGTAATTTTTTCAAATTTATTGCAAAAGAGGGAATTCCTTTTCAATAAGTTTGAAAAAATAACTCTTGATTGCAATTAATCTGTCATATTCATTAGGAGAAATTTTAATATTATAAAAGTTGGAATTTTGATGTTTAATATATTTTTTTTTAAATTATGAATAACAAAAAGAAATTGTGAAAAATTAGGGGCCTAATAAAAAATCTAAAAACACATATTTGTCGACTTCAAATGTAATCATTAATCTTTAATTAATATATATATATATATATATATATAGTCTTCACTAGTGTTATAAATAGTTTTCAATCAATATAATTGATAATCAACATTATATGTAGTTTTTAATTAATGCAACACATAATCTGAACACGACAAATTACAAAATTGAAATACGAAGAAAACAAAAAAATTATACTAGGAATGAAATATCTTTAAAAAAAATGGTAAAATTAAAAAATAACTACCAAAAAAATTGACTCCTAGTGCAAATTAACTTTAAAAAAAAGTTAGTTAAGTGGGACAAAAGCATATTTATTTGAGAGTTCTAAAAATGGGAAGAACAATTGGTACCAGACTCACTGATATTCATCAATCTCGTGACTTGAGAGACATAGTAATTTAGAATTTGCTCACATTCTTTGGTTTATACATTTATTTGGCAGGCTAGACTTGAGCCATTTTTATTTAATAGTTCTGAAAAATAGTCACTTTTATTTAATTGGCAGATTGATTGCCTGCATAAATTTGAGAGGACCAACAAATCCTACTTACTATCGCTCACAAATAATAATATAAAAGTCAAATATTAATTTTCAAGTTAAATACCGTAGAATTTATGTACAAACAACATTGGGTAAGCTTAATAAATCTATAACCGATTTGAACTCTCTAAAATTATCATTCTAACATATCAAAACACACAGATATATATATATATATGTGAAGATTGATATGTGTAAGAAAGTGAAATAGTTTCATACTTGTACTGAAAAAAGGAATGAGAATTAAGGATTTAAAAGTAGATATTTTTTTTTTTGATGTAGGCCAAATTGTAATTAACTCTTGTATTTGTTCCTCTATTCTCTATCTTTTTTCTGTTTTTCCTTTTTGTTATTCATTTCATCAATTTTGTCCTCTAATAAATGAGGGAAAAGAAAGTTAGATGAGAAGAAAAGTTTAACAACAAAATTTGAGAGAGCCAAAGAGAGAGTTCAGAAAATAAATGATCAATACCTTGTTGTTGAAGAAGATGCCCCCCAAGATTCTACATTCGGCCAATTCCATGCACCAAAACTCGAAGCTATTCGAAGCTCTCGGTGAATCGCCAAAGCTTCACGTTTACGATTCTCAAATCGCTAGAAAAGAATGAGTGGTGAGGAATACAAGATTTTGTTCGAGATACTCACCTTATAATTTTTATTCCACATTCAAAATGTGAAGATTTTCAACATCTTTATAAAGTTACTCTCTTCCTTATCAATAAATTTTGAGGTGAAATTTTATATTATTATAAATATGAATGTTGTTATATCAAAAAGTTATTATTTTATATTGTAACATAAATTATTATAATCAAGTTATATGAAGTTATTATAGTTGGGATGAAAGATTAAATGACCAGTCCACATATTATTATAACGAATGGTTCAAACACGAGATTGATTACTATAATTTACCTAATTCATCCTTAAACAAAGACCCAAAAAACCACCATAAACTTAACTGCTCTATTTTTTAGTTTTTTAATGATAAAACTAAAATTAGAATTTACCCATGTTTTTTTTAATCTTTCTTTGAATTTACCCATGTTTTTTTTTTTTTTTTTTTTCATTTCAACTTTTGAAATTGGGAGTTACATTCAGAGCTGTGAAGAGTGGTTATCTGAATAAAGAAAAGTAGAAAATGATCATTCAATTGCTAGGCAGAAAACAAAAGAAACCAAAAGGCAAAAACAAGCTAAGAATCATTCTTTTTCTATAAAAATATTATTTAATTAATTTGTCGGAAATGCAAATGATTTTCTGTAATTTGTCAAGAAAAATAATATAAAAAATAACGGACATTTAAGTAACTTTGTCAATAAATGAGCGTATGGTGTTGGTTTAGAGTATATTGTTCCTTTTGAAAAAAAGGATTCTTATGGTGTTTTTTCAAAATCTGTACAAGTAACTGATCATTCTAATTTCAATCATTTTATATTGGGAATTTACCCTCGCATACTATTATATTTATAGCACAATTTTAAAAACAATTCGTACATATTTTTAAGATTAACACATCTATAAAACAAAAATTGAAACTCTTAGAAACAACAAAACAATGTTCCCTACATTTTTCTAAAGTTGCACTTAATTAATATAACACTGAAAATTTAGTGACTAAACTTTAGCTACAACAAATTTGATTAATTCATTTTCTAAACAACATCTTTACAACAAATAATTTGCTAAAACTCTTAATCACATCACTCGAAACTAGCAAAATGGAGATTTATCAAAATTGTTTGTTGTAAAGAAGGTTTGTAGAATGACCTAAATAGGTTGTGTAGAATTAAGAGGTGATAAACTTAATTCATGATGATTTATGAATTAATTTTTACGAGTTTTTTTTTTGACATCTAAATGACAATAAATCAAGGTGCATGCAAACTAAAAAGTACCACAAATATTTTTTTTTTAAAAAAAAACCTTGGATAATGTACCATATTCTTTGAAATATTTAGAAATACACAATGTTAATATTATTATTATTTTTGTAATTAATTGTTTTTTGAATGTACCGATTAGGATTCGATCTTGATCAGACCAACAATATCAATCTAATTTAAAGTTAACCTATAGTCAACCATGAAATGCTGTGATTAATAACTCCCTATAAAATGGAGATTTATGTCTTTATCTGCACATGAAAAGATGGTAAATATGAAGTGTAAAAAGGAATATTAAGGAGTTGGCATTGCCAAATGAAATGGGATATTATTAGGTAGTTGGCATTACCATAATACCATATATGCAAAAAGATTAATGAATGTGTGGTCCTCATCTTCTTTTGAATTGAAGAATATCAATCTCACTTTAAGTCAGCTTTCCCCTCCCTTTTTCCCATACCTTTTTCAAGTCATATTCATTGTGCATATTAAAGATGACCAATCTTAATTTTAACCCTAAAACAAACCTCTTTCTATTGGTGGAATTCAAATAGTTTACTATTTAGTTTATTTCTACTATTTTCTTCATTTTTATATAATAATAAATAAAAAAAACTCTTTGAGAAATGGTCTTTTTAATCTCAATAAATTAACGAAGTTGACATTTGCTCACAAAATTATGAGTTTATATGATTGTATTCCCTCAAATATTGACGGATTTGAAGAGAAAAAAACTCATTTAATTTATACATTAAAAAAAAAAAAAATTAACCATTGGTATATATTTTTGTATATGAAACTATTATTAAACAAATGTCATGAAAACAAGATTGCAATTCTAACTTTAAAAAAACTAACAAAAATGCAAAATTGGCCAATTTGATGGATATTTAGAATGTAAATGGTCCTAAAAATGATGACCCACTAGTGTAACCCTAATATATATATATATTAGTATAAATTTTGCATACACTTGTAATTATGGAAAAGGGTTTTGCATCTTCTTTTTTACAAGGTATAGGACTTTTAAGAAAGACAAAAGTGCTTTTTGGATAAATCATTTAAGTTCCAAATTGGAATTTGGTGCCCTAAGATGCATTTACATCAACTTTTTAAAAGCCAACTTTCAAGAACCACAAATTGCTAATAATTTCCCTTTCTAAATCAAAATAGAGATATCATAGTTGCTTTCTCATATATGATTTTAGATTATTTTTCAATTTTGTATTAACTCAAACATCATTGCATTAATTATTTATTGAAATATTTCTTAACTCTCTTTTTATAATTTGATAGAATATATTCTATTACATTTTTTCTTTCATTGTTAAAAAAATTTTGGAAGAAAAAAAATAGGGAAATTATAGTAACTAGACCTATATTGGAAACTAATTGCAGATTTAGACACCCAAGTTTTTTTTTGTAAAATTGTTTTTTCTTTTATTTTTT
This sequence comes from Sicyos baderoa, assembly GCA_037832685.1. NCBI lineage: Eukaryota > Viridiplantae > Streptophyta > Magnoliopsida > Cucurbitales > Cucurbitaceae > Sicyos > Sicyos baderoa. Next base: position 5,178,390 of record JBBMEF010000004.1, read on the forward strand.
CGAATTAATTCTTTTTTTTAATTCAATTTTCCCCTAGAATCAATAAATGCCAGATTTTTGATTTTATATTGTCATTAAAAAGATTCTCAAGCCATTTAAATAGTTTCCTTTTAAAAA
>JBBMEF010000004.1:5178606-5200682 GCA_037832685.1 Sicyos baderoa
TATAAAAGAAGTAAAAGGAACATCAATGACAGAACATAAACTAATCATACCGTATTGAACAATCTGAGACATCTCGGTGGATGAATAATGGGGAATGAAGATTAAGTTTCTGACCATGATAAATGAGAAAGGAACACAAAAATTTAAAACACAAATGTGAAAGAAGTGTTTTAGAATGGATATTTGTGGTAGAGAAAGAATGAAAATGATGGATTATACAGTCCAGTCGAACCCGATTGAACGATTGAATTTTGTGAGGATCGAGAAGAAAAAAGAGAAAACGAAAATGAAGAAAAGAAAGACAAATGGCGGAAGAGAAAGGAAGAAGAAAAAAAGAACGTAAAAGAAAGATAATAAAGAAAAGAGATAAAATGTAAATAGAATTAAAAGGTTGACATTTTTAAAATGAAAGTATTTAAATGGCTTGAGAATCTTTTTAATGACAATATAATATCAAAAATCTGGCATTTATTGCTTCCAGGGGCAAAATTGAATTTTTAAAAAAATTAATTCAAAAAAATAAATTTGCAAAAAAAAACTTAGGTGCTTAAATCCGCAATTAGTTTCCAATATAGGTCTAGTTACTATAATTTCCCTTAAAATTATTTAAGTGTAATAGTTATGAAGGGAAAAAGAAAGTTGTGATTTTATTTCCCTTTTTAAATTGTTAAGAAATTTCAAAAAATATATATTGGTAACAATTTAAAAACGGATATAAAATGTTTTTTCCCTATAATTTTTTTATAACAACAAATTAATTGGTATATTTTATATTTCAAGATCAAACACCTTTAATTACTAATCAATTTTAGTATTGGTACGCTTTTTAAGTTGCTTTTTAACTCTCTTTTTTTATATAAATTAAAAGTCTTATCTAAAAATAAAATGACTTGGTATATTAAAAATTGAATTTTAAAATTAATATAATCAACATTATATTATGTCATTACCAATATTCTTATTTTAAAAACTATATAATTGAATGTTATTGAAATTTTAAGGATAAAAATATATGATTATGAACATCAATACTTCATTCAAAATTTAGGATCCAGTAACGTTTTTTTTTTCTTTTCAGAAAAAGCCTAGTGTAAATTGGAAAACAAAAATTGTTGAAGTAACTTTTTTTGACCAAGAAACATGAAATTGAATTTTTGACCTATAACTATGGTTAAACTCACCAACAATTTAAGAGCTATTAGTCATCTAATTTTATTAAATTCAATTTATAAAAATCAAAACTTCACTCCACTATATTCGAGATAACTTCGACCGTCCCTAAACCAGGTATCAGAACAAAAGAATCCAAACACAAAAAATATCTACAAATTAGTATCACACATAAATCTCAAAATATTTATAAGAATGAGAAATTTGGATTAAGCTCTTCTTCTGGTAACCAGGATATTAACACCAGCAGCCAAGGGGAGCCCGACTTGTCAACGCTTACCATCTAATTTAAATATTTAATTAAAATCTTGGCATTTAATTATATACGTGAATACCAATTGTGTTCAATTTGAAGTCAAAGAAAAAATATTTTTTACAATCCCATATAAAGCATTCATTTGAGAACCAACGATTTCCAAACAAAATAGTTTGATTTCTTCAAAATATGTTTTTTATCCGTTATCAAATACTGTTGGGTTATAAAATAAAATAATAATAATAATAATAATAATAATAATAATAATAATAAACATTCCAATAGAAATTGAATGTTAATCCAAACACACTAATTATTCCAGTCCATAAGCTCATTTTATAGAATATTAGGATGACATTTTATTCCACACTTCGACTATTATCACAGTTATCACAGATACACTCCACTTAAACTTACAATATTTGTAAAAAATTAATTGTCATGTCTGACCTTCTAGACCACGTATATAGTATTATGAATTTAACGAATACACAAAAGAAAGCTAAAATGAATGTTTTGCAATAATATTACTCACACATAAAAACAATATTAATTAATTTATGAAGTAATGGATGAAACCAATACACAGTCAAATATTTAAGCTCCCCTAAAATACACATAAACTATACAAGCAGTGTCTTAATCGAGGGAGAACTTTTTTATATCAAATGACAGCAATATCATGAGTTTAAATGAAGGTACAAGAAGTTTTCAGTGTTGTCTATGACTCACATGAACTTCAAACCAATATGAAACAACTTCCAGAGAATAATATAGCTACCTCGCCTGCGACACACTGGCCCCTGCAATAAAAACAAAGGCCTTTATTTGTTTGCTTCCGACCATTATTCTTTTTTTAAATCAACAACCATTAGAGATAAGGGATCCGAACCCATGACCTTTTAATCATTGGATGTACATTGATGTCACTGAACTACAACTCTTATTGACCGAAACAAAACTATTATTATGATAAACACAGCAGCTGAGCAGGGTGCTAGAGAGGCCATAAGAATTCTTAGAAGGATGGAAGGAATCTCTGAGGAGGCGTGATATCATTATTTTTTTTATAAGAAAAGAAAATCATTTCATTATCAAATGAAAAAGTTACAAGGGTAGAGAGTCCATAAAGGCCAAATACAAGAGGAAAAAGAAGAGGCCAATAGAGAAAGAAAAAGCAAGGCCTATCCTCAATTGCAATAAGCCGTTTCAGGTCAAGAGTCGATCTGATTCGATCAGATGAACCAGTCTTAATCGAGGGAGAGATATGAATGAGTTTCAAGAACGCCATTTTGGGTTGATCTAGTGGTTAAAGAAACCTTGAAGATTCAATAGGTTATGAATTCAATTTATGGTGTTCACCTACCTAGAAAATAATTTCTTACGATTTTTTTGACATCTAAGTGTTGTAGAATAAGATGATATTGTCTTATAAGAATAGTCAAAATACCTGTAAATTGGTCAAACACTTTGTTAGGAATGGGCCTTAGGGGGAATTGGGAAATAATAGAGGGGTATATGAGCAAATACTTGGGGAGCAAGTTAGAAACTTATGGTTATAAATAGGAGAGAATTAGTAGTGGGCATGAATATTTTGAGTGATTACACTTTTGGGCTCTAAAAGATGATTCTCTAGGAGAAAGGGAGGTTCAAAGTCCTATTCAAACTTGGGTTATCTTGTATACCTATTTCTATATTTCAATATATTATCCGGGTTCTAGCTCGGTTCTTATCACACTTACAACTATTTTTTAAAATTGAATTTAAAGATTCTGAGAAATACTTGTAATAAGGAGGTATGTTTTCCTTACATAATGTCTATGTGGCTTGGTGCCACAAATTTTTTATTTATTTTTAATATAGTATAAACAAAAAAATTGTGGCACCACATTAAGAAAATTCACTAGTTACTAAATCTAAGGGGGTGAGTGGTGACCACCAGAGCTTCTAGACACCAGACTTGGGTATCGCCCTGTCTACACATTTGCAGTACGTTAGGAAGATGTTTGGATGTGAAATTGTAATATTCGTTTGGTGATTATAAACAAAGAGTTATTTTGAGTATTTAGAAATTATGAGTTTTAGAAATAGTTCATTTGGATGTAGTTATTTGTAGAAGCGTTGCAGTTAATTACTCGTTTGGATCATAGTTTTTGTAGAGAGATTGCAAACAATAGCTCATTTGGATGTCGTTAGAAATGAGTTATTATTTTAAGGCGTTAGAAATTAATGATTATTATGATTGGTGAGAAATGAGTGATTATTTTGAGTGATTAAAAATGAATGATTATTTTAAGTTATTATTTTAAGTGATTACAATGGTTTGTTTGGATGTGATTATTTGAATAAGAGTTGTAAAAACTCATTTGTAATAGCTTGTTAATTACTTCAAACAAACACCCATAAAAGAAAGCAAGAATCAAACAGTAGTTAAAGACCGAATTATGAAATACCAACCACTATCTCCATCTGCATCTTCCTCTTCATGTTTCCAGACAATGTCTTTCAGCCCAGACTTGAGGTTCTTATAAAACTGAAAACAATGGCTTACTACATTAAGTTACATATTTCAAAGAATCGACATTGACAACCAAGTTCAACAGAATGTACAAATCTAATACCAAAACAGGTTTCTTTCTACAGAGGCTTGAAAACTGCTTATACTTCAAGGTTGATGATATTCATTTCAATTTTCAGTTAAGAGAGGGCCAATCATAGGGCCATTACAAAGGGGAGATGAAGGGAGGGAGGGGGACCAATCATAGGGTCATATCAAGCATACAATAGGGACACGACACTATTAACACATGATTTTTTTTTTTTATATCAATGTCACGCGACATACCACCTGACCCTACCTACAACATTAGATGCCAAGGAAACCCGTAGGAAATTAATTCCTATGTAGGTGGTCACCCTGGATTGAACCCATCATCTTATGCACCTCAAGACCCGCTTTGACCAATGGAGCCACTCCATGATGGTTAACAGATGAATATCAAAATCACATCGAGGGGACAATCATGGGCACCCATCAGATAATCTACCAGACCAAACAGAACTATAGTTATTAAGGAATAAAAAATGTCTAGCCCTCTTGGATAGGGATACCAAGAGTACACTGGTGGTAATCCTACCTTATGAAATTCTAATGTATCTCCTCCAGCCTTGCGGAGCTCAACCATGTACAATGACGGAGCAACCTCATAAATCTGAAAACAATACCATCATAACTTAAGAAATTGGCATAAGTTGACGAAATTTTGGCCTATAGATGCTTCCAAAATATAAAGTAAAAAAGAAGCACCTCTGTTGCAACTGATAAATGGCCTTTACGACCTGTTTTTTCACCTTGAAGTTTCAACTGCAAGAAATGCATCAGATTAGAAAACAAAATTTGGAAAGGAAATAAAAACTTATTGCACCAAATATATTTAGCAATGACATTAATATGTTACGAGTCAAAATTGGTAACTAGCATGTCTACAAGTTTTTTTTCTTCTCAAATTTGTCACCATCAACTTTAAAAGGAAAAGCATTACCTTGTAGTTATTTTTCTTCACACCAAACCCCAAAGGTGTTGCAGTTTCCTCAATTTTAGAAAGGATCTCTTTCGCAGGTCGATTTGATGTGAACCTTGTTTCCCGTTTAACAATCCCCTGGTGACCACAATTTTCATTTTTAAAAAAAATATCTTTAATGCAAAAGTAATGTTTGTCAACAAATAATAAAAAAGAAGTTGGTAGACTATGAATATGAACAGCTCAACTACTAGATTGCAATGTAACCATACTTTACTGCTAGAAACAATAACATTGAAGTGATAGAATGAGAAATCTTTCATGTATTGGTAATTGGATCTCACTCAAGAAATGCCAAAATAAAGTGTTAGAGTGAAACATACCATTTGTTTCTCAAAAAGAGAACTGAGGTTGAGGCCTTGAGATTTAGAGATGAGCTCAAATGCATTCATCGTAAGAGGGGCAGTACGTCCCTCCTCTTTCCTTTCCACAACAAGACTACTCGAATCCTGAATACCAAGGGCAATATTAAGATCATGTTCGAATATTAGATTAGAAATACTCAACTGTATTTTATTTTTGCTTACCCCTGTGCTATCAAAGATAGAATCTACATCAACAAGACTGACATCAGCTTGTTCAAAAGTGGGTGGCTTATAGCCTTTTCTAAACCATTCATTTTCAATGACCTCTGTAATGGTAATTCTCTGTTGCAAAAATCAAGATTTTATATTAAACACAAATTAATGGGAACGCCGTCCATAGTTCAATAATAACTAGCCCTACTGTACACAGAAATTCTAATTCCTAACACACATAAACAACATCAATATGAACAATTTTCAGACTAAAGTCAAGGCTGAATGGCTCATATGGGAAGCACGAACACTTTAGTTTGAATTATGTGTTTGTGTCTAATACGCATCAGATACTAGTTGTCCAAAGTGAATAGAGTCCAATATTTGTTAGGCACGTATAATTAATAGATATAATTATTAATAGAGGAAAAAATAGTAAATTTTGAGAGCATTAAACTAATTTTGAGTACATAAAAACATCACCTATTTTTTTGGATAAGAAACCTTTCCTTGATTCATAAAAACATCAACTAATTGAATTAAAATTTCTTCCTGCATAAAACTGAAATGTATTTTGTTTAAAATGTATAATTGTTTATGAGAGCTGAAGAAGAATAAAGAACTCTGGACTGCAAAGAACCAAATAAAAACCAAACTGAGAAAGAGATAAAGAACCCACCGTTGAGGGATTGGGATCCAAAATTCTTGTGATTAGTTTCTTTGCGTTTGTTGAGAACCATGGTGGACAAGTGAAATCAGCCTTGTGTATCTGATGACAGAACGAGCGTGAAGCTTAACCAAGAACATAGAATAGAAAAGCATACAATCGAGGAATTAAACATATAGTTGTCGAACACTATACAACTTGAATTCTTTCTTTAGAAGCAAAAAACAAAACCTGAATCCCAACATCATAGTTATCCAAAAAAGAATATGAGAATCAGAACAAAAGGCAATTGAAAATCAAGATCCAGTCATATATGCACACACAATCGGAACAAGTAATCAAGTAATCAGATCGATATATTGATAAACAAATGAACAGTGTAGTTATCAAGGTAACTATATATATCAGAGATGCTTAGCCAAGAGTGGATGATAGCATGTTTGAGAGAGCAAAAGAAAAATTGTCCAGTTTGAAGGATTCTCATCACTGGTAAAAAAAAAATCATGGAAGCAGAGAGAAGTATAAAGAGAGAAAAAAAGAGGGCAACATAATGAAAACATAACATGATTCAATTAAATTATATTATAACAGAAAATTCAACAGAGCAGCCATAAATTTAGAAAATTTGGGGACAAAAAGAATGTAACCAAATAGTTTACCGTCAATGGTTTTAGGTATTCATGGAAGGAACAAACATTGGTTAATCCATTAATCGATTTTTCCCATCCTATTTCAAAAGATTTCACAAGCCTAAGTTTGACTCTTCCCAAGAAACGCAGATGTCTGAAGGTCTTAATCAATCAAATTAGAAAGGTTGAGTATGCACAAAACAGAGCAATAAAAGTAGTTTAGGCGAATCCTAAAAGTACTAAAATAGCTTTTATATTCTTTTTAGTCAAGAGTCAAGACCACACAAAACGTGAAAACAATAAGACTTCAGTGAAAATAAGTGGCAAGCAGTTTTATACAATATGTTTGACAATATTGTATTACATGCTATATCTTGGTGTAAACTCTCCCCCCATTTAATCATTATAGTCCCTTGGGGTTCCCCCTTCTTTTGTAATTTCACTCATCAATGAAATTGTTTCTTATCCAAAAAAACAAAAAATATTTTCATGTTGCCACTAGGAGGTTCAGGACAGCGAGACTCTGGGTGCCTTTAGTAGGTGGTCTAAAAACATAATTTGAAAGAAGGAATTCAACAAAAACTATAGTAGTATTTCATGTTTTCAGTCTTCCCGAATTTGTATTTGGGGAAATTGGATCACGATCTGAACAATTTTGTTTGATAATATATTTATAAACCATAAAAATAATACTAGTTATCAACTAAATATTAGGTTGAAATCTCAACTTTTATTGATTAACTTATGGACACACTTTATCAAAAATTATTTATTACTATTATTTTACAATGCCATATAATTTATAATGTGTTATTTTGTAACTATTTTTAAATTTCAATTTCATATATTTTATACACTGAAAGCATGAAATTGTTGTTTTCACAGATTTACTACTTTGAATCTCATAATCCATTGCAGAATCCAAAAATGATAAAATAAACAGTAACTCTAAAAAACAAATCTTTCAAACACATATCCACAGAATCCATTGCAGTGAGTCCCGAAAACATAAAAACATAATTCATGTAACATACCAAAAAGTTATTACCTTCTTATACAGCGCAATCAGGTTGGAATCTTCAAAAGGTAAATAACCAGCCATCAAAACAAAAAGAATAACACCACATGACCACAAATCAGCCTTTGCCCCGTCATAGCCTTTGTCATTGATCACCTTAAATAATATTTAAATGGATAAGTTGCATCATTGTATGCAAACGAAAAAAATATCCTTGAATCAAAGTTCATTTATTGAGAATATACCTCAGGAGCGACATAATTTGGTGTTCCACATGTTGTGTGGAGTAATCCATCTTCCTGATATAGAGTATTGAAAATCAGTCACAAATATTTCTCAATAAATGAACGAAAGAAGGCCATTGCAGAAATTGAGAAGTAAACATTTTAGGCCCCGTTTGATAACCATTTGGTTTTTTATTTTTTGTTTTTGAAATTTAAGCCTATTCTTACTCATATGTCCTACAATGTTAACCACCTTTCCTACAATGTATCCATTTTCCTTAAGAAAGTATGTGAATGCTAACCAACTTTCAAAAACAAAAACAAGCTTTTGGAAGCTACATTTTTTTGTTTCTAAATTTTGGTTTAGTTTCTACAAATATAGGTGATATGTAGATATCCAAGCAAGAAAAAGTATATGGTAAGGTAGTCATTGTAGGCTCAAATTTCAAAAATAAAAAACCAAATGGTTATCAAACGGGGCCTTAGTAATTGAACTTTAGTAGGTAAAGGTTGGATTGATTAGAAGACAACTTTTCAAGTTCACCCTTATTTCGAACGTCAAATCGTACCAGACGGCAGACAGTAACTATATAATAAATGAAATAGTGAACTCACCCGAACTTGCTGAGGTAGTGCACTCAAACCAAAATCTGAAACTTTAAGATCGCCATTAGCATCAAGCAGCAAATTCTCTGGCTGAGATTGTAAATCACATTAACATTTGAATCTAGTATCATAAAAAAAAACCTTATTTTCAATTTCTCCAGTCAATTAAAAGGTTCTCGTGAATATTTGAAGAAATGCACCTTTAGGTCTCTATGAAAAACGCCTCTGCTATGACAATAATCCACCGCATTAATAAGCTGTTGAAAATACTTTCTTGCTTCATCTTCCTTCATCCTGCCTCTACTAACCTGGTTCCAGAACAATAAACAATAAATTACGAAGAAAAAAAAGGTATGGCATTGACACCATCAAAAGATTGTTCACAGTTCACATGTAAGAAGGCAAGAATACTGAAGCAAATGCAATCTTACAATCTTGTCAAATAGTTCTCCACCAGTGACAAACTCCAACACAATATATATTTTGGTCTTGCTAGCCATCACCTGCACAAAAGATCTGCTAGATGTCATCTCGAATGCAATCAAACAACGCTCATGAACATGTAAGAACGAGAGCATTAAAATAGATGAAAGATAACAACATTGGTCAAACAATGAGGCATGACTCTAACCTCAAACATACGGATGACATTTGGATGCCTAATTAATTTCATCGTTGATATCTCGCGTTTAATCTGCATAAAACAACCAAAAGAATAAATAATACAATCATAAACTTATGTGTTATGACTAACTTTAAATAAAATCTTATTTTAGTTCGACAATTCTCATAAACTCATGTGTTACAAGTAATTTTAAATAAAATCCTTTTTTTATTTTTATTTTTATTTTTAAACCGGGAAATTGGAGCTTCGCGCCACTGAACCCGAGGGTAATCACGCCCGTCTCTAGGCCAGGCACCGGGAGACATCGAAGGAATGGAGACACGAGAGATGTCTACAAATTAATGTGACAAGTGAGTTTCAAACCTGGGACCTTGAGGAGAGCACACCTTCAAAACCCAAGCCTTCAACCACTTGTGCCGCCCCTGGGGGACTTTTTGGGGTGCATTATTCAAACCTACAACTTTTTAATCGAGGGTATATGCTAATTATTGTCGAGTTATGTTCACGTTAGCACTCATTTTAGATAAAATCTAAAATCTTCCAACATATGAAATGTAATTATGACAAGTAAAAGCTTAGGATACATAAACATTGAACAATAACTTCGGCACTCTTAACAGTTGCCACCTAATTCAATCAAGTCTTTTTCCTTTTTATTCCAATCAATTTTCATGTGTAAGTTGTTTTTTTCTAAGAAAACTTGAACAGGCCTAAAACACCGCAAAACTCTATTATATATGGTTGCCAAAAAAAATCGTAGGATTGTAAATTGCAGTTCGGTTGCCAAAAAATCGTAGGTGGCAACTTGGGTTAAACTCATTCTCAAAGCCCTTTTATTATCTATATGACCACTAGAAGATTCGAATCCATATTGGTTAAGATGTCCAAAAGTTCTCATTTCACTCATTGCTTTAACTTTTGGGATAGTTTGATGTGTGCAGGCATGAAAGCTTGGATATGTTTCCACGAATGGCAGCCAACCAAGAGAAGCTATGGAAAATAGCTCTATTGAGTTTTTTTTATATATATAACAATATTGGGGAAAAAGGATTCGAACATGTAACATCATCATGGTTACTAGGTTGTACAAGATGCCGGTAGAGTTATGCTCTTGTTGGCAATAGCTCTATTGAGTTGGAGCAATCACAATCGGATAACTTCTTAGTTGGAGTAAATTTGACTAAACAGCAACGCCATAAAGTTAAAGTCAATTATACATCCAACTTGGGCCGTAAATTTGATCATTAAAAAAAAATAATAATAATAATAATAATAAATAACAAAACTTCAAAGTCCAAAGTCCAAACGCAGCCATGTTCTTTCGAATGACTCGGTCTACGCACTCAATATTTAATTCTTTCCTCGGTATAAAATTTAATTTCTCTCAGAATCTAACGCAAGGGAAAGAAATAGTAAACTATTGCCCAAGTAACCTTCCTCAGAAAAAAACAAAATCACAAGTTCCCGTGTGAACATTTAGAGAAAGCAGAAGAAGACTGTAAGCTATCTCCTTTCTCATCCATTTTCTCCGAATCCAAAGCGCCGTTTCACAATCATTTGGTTCTTGTTTTTCAAATTTAAGCTTAATTTTACTCAAATTTTCTACCTGTATTCATATTAAAATAGGTGAATGCTAACCAATTTTAAAAAACAAAAACATTTTGTTTCCAAATTTTAATAAAAGTTAATAAATAGGAAAAATACCTGACCGATGATCTTGTGCTTAAGAACTTTGTCCTTGTCGAGAATTTTGATCGCCACATGATCTCCCGTCTCCAAATTCCGAGCAAACTTGACCTTGGCGAAGTTGCCCTCGCCTAGGGTTCTACCCAGCTCGTATTTCCCAACGCGCGTTTTACCACCATTGCTCAAACTCGCCGCCTTCAACCGCCCAGCGCCGCCGTCCATTTCCGATGACCCTCTTCCCAAATCAAGACCTCTTCTTCTTACAAGGCTGCCATATCTGCGATTTCGCCATCCTCATATTTATCCCCTTTCCTTGTTTGATAAGATTCTCTCCCCCAATTACGAGAATCAAAATAAGGCAAAGGCCGATAAAGATTGGTGGAAAAGCCGAAGATCAATACAGAGAGAAAACGAAAGAGTAAATTCTACAGATCATCCGATTAGATAAACCACTACCCATTGAAATCGGAGAGAATCCACCGATTATTTCAAATGAAAAAGGGGAAATTGTGGATTCGCAAAAGGAAACAACCGAAGAATTAGAAGAATCGAAGAGAGAATTTCGTGAACAGTAATTCATAAACAAGATAAGGCAAAGACTTGAAAAGAGGGAGTGATTGAATGCAGCAAGTAAAATCAGATGAAAGAATCGTCCAAAGAATAATAATAATAATAAAATAATAAGATAATACCCAATCGGGTTTTATATATGGAATCCAGTTGGTGACCGACTCAAGATAGACCGATAGTAAGAAATCCCATGAACAATGTTTAGCCAAATCGAAGTCCAGACATTCTAGGAATTCACCGGTTCCAATGAAAGTCATATCATCCTCATCACTAATGTGATAGACTTTTTAAGAACTTTAGGAGATAATCTTTGGAGCATGATACTACTTAGGTTGGCGACCCACCAAAGTTAAATGGGAGAGAGTCGAACCTAAAACATGGTTTCTCTCACCCCATACCGACCAACTAAAACACCAAATATGGGATCCTTTATCCACCCATTCCAACTTAATAGACACCAACAAAACAACCTCTAACCTTTCCCAAACAGAAATTGATATAAAATCCACTTGACTGACTCCACATGACCAAAAACTAATATAAAAAAACATAATTTCCAAAACAAACAAGCAGCAGACAAATTCAAAACACGGAAAAATTAAGGGCCCGTTTGATTTGTTAACCATTTCGTTTTTTGTATTTTATTTATTTTTTTTTTTTTTTTTTTTTTTTTTTGAAAAATAAAAACAGTATACGTTTGATAACTTATTTCAGTTTTCTATTTTTAAAAATTAAAAATTAAAAAACATGTTTGATAACTGTTTTTTGTTTTCAGATTTCACATTTCACTCGGCTTTTTTTAGTTTTTTACTATTTATTCTTGATTCTTTGATACTTTTTTAAAAACAAAAACAAAACCTTATTTTTAAAAGTTACTTTTCTTAGATTTTATAATTCTTTTAATATTTTAAAAATATTTTTAAAATTTTAAAAACAAAATTTAAAATTAATTATCAAACGAACCTGTTTTTAAAATATTAAAAACAAAAACAGAAAACCAAAAACAAAATCGTTATCAAACGGGGCCTAAGTTGCCAGCCTTGCTCTTCATTTGTCACATCCCTTTGTCTGACACCCAGAGGTGTGCTCCTTCCATGGCGGCGTTAAAGAGATCTTTGTCTTCGTCTTCCCAAGGTATGCTTCCATTCCATGGTGCATTTCTTCGTTGAACAATTTTGTAGACAATTGGGACGAACGCTCAAGTCTTATCTCCAAGAAATCCTTTACCCCGATCAAATGGCGTTCTTTCACTTTCAACTCTTAACGAAGAAGAAAGAGGGACTCAAGAACGCACGATCATGTGTCACGAACACTCGACGGCGAAGGGAGACCTTGCCGGAGTCCAAGAGAGCGTCTCGAGCTTCATTTTTTTAGTATTAAATCCACATACTTGATGCCAATGTAACATTAGGTTATAATGAGACGTTTACTCTAATGTAATTGGGATTTGTATTACTTCATTTATTTTACATGAATGTGAGATATTTTGTTATTTCAAGATGTCCCTAATGAGAGTACTTGGTGAGATCAACATTATAATTATAGTAATAACATTCGGGGAAAATACATATTCGATTTTTATTAGGTTTTATGTTTAAAAACCAAACATTTTTATTCATCATATTTTTTCTTAATAAATATTTAATTAGAGTCCTTAACATTTCAACCAATTTTAGTTACATGATATAATGTTGACGATAATAACTATATTAATGTTGATTTTTATTATGTTAATGGATTATACTCGTAAACTTAAAAAACACGTTAAAATTCAAATTGAATATCGTAAACTTGAAGAATATAAATACGTTATATTGTATTCACTAATATCTTCAAAATTTACCATTGCCTTTAGTTTATGTGATAACCTTCATGGCAAGTAAAAAATTATATGTGGAATGCTACAATTATTGAATGAATTAAATAGGATGAATCAACAAAAAAAAAATAACGAGAAAGGTTGTGGTTTAATAGTTTCATGTTTGGTAGAAATTCAATTTAAAGAGACACAACGACTCAATCTCTAGCACTCTCATTTATCCAAGAGCAATTGTAACCTCTTTATAAAATTTGTGGTCCTTCCCAACATATACTAATAATATATATCATTTGTACAGCCATATTTATTAGGTTGAGTATTTGAATACGCCGCATTGTCGTAGTAAGGGGTAAGGGTGCACAAAAACCCGACCATCCGAAAAACCCGAACCAACCCAACCCAATTTTAACGGGTTGGGTTGTGTTGAATACATAAATGAGTTGAGTTGAGTTCAAAATATGAAAATTTCATGGGTTGGGTTGGGTCAAGGGTTGACCTAAAATCAACCAAACCCAACCCGATCAACCCGAATTTATCATTTAGTTTAAAAAATATATTTTGTTACCTATAACATAATTATTATACCATTTAATTATTTATATGTATATGTATTTTATTATTATTATTATTATTATTATTTTATTTTTTATTTTTTAGCATTTTTTAAACTTTCAACCTATTGATGAGGTTTCGAAGTTAGGTAAGTTTGAGTTTCGCATTTGCAATAAAAATCTATGAACCTGATAACTCAACCCAACCAAACTCGAAAATAAAAGGTTGGGTTGTGTCTTTCATTGAGTTGAGTTGGAGAATTGACTAACCCAAATTTTTGGGTTGGATTGAAAATTACCCCAACCAAACCCATGTTCACCCCTAGAAGGGGAAGATGAAAATATTGAGCTGTTTTGGGGAAGAACATATTGGGCCTATTATTTGGGCCGTAAAACATTACCGGGTAATAAAGGCCCATTTTCGACGGCTGCACGGCCCGGGGACGCATTCCCAATTTCATCCATAAACCCTAAACCCCAAATTCAACCGATTTCGTCCGCCGCTTGTATCATCTTCGATTATTCTTCTTCTTCTTCGACGGTGCGGCCCAAAATCCCATTGAAGCTCAGTAAGTTCACGAAGGGTCCTCTTATCGTTCTTCGTCATCGTGCGCTTTCGGCCAATCTCAACCTCACAGATTCATTGCCCGTCTCTCAACTGTATGATCACCAATTCTAATCTGAACCCTTAATTGTGCATTCTGAACTTCATGCTCCATTGCAACATACATTTTGTTTCGGGTTAATTGTTGTTTATTTATTTTGTATTCTTATTTTATCTCCTTCGCGATTACTCGTTGAGTATGGAGAATTCTGGTATATGTAGTTTGTATGTACTACTTGTTGGGAATTAATTGTTAGCTGTTTAGCACAATTGATTGCTATCGGGTTTCGTCTATATTGTTTGTTTGTTTGTTTCAGTTAATGGGTGGGTTTTGGGTTTATTTTTTTGATTATATGTTTATAGATATTATCGTGTTTATGGATGAAGGTGTTGTTGGCATTAAATGTAGGGTGTGGCCATGAGTATTGTGTAGGAACATTGTTGCATATCTGATTGAATGAATTAGCGGGCGCTGCCATCGCTTCCGTCTTCTTATTATTTGTCCACCTCTTGTAACCAATCTAAATATTGATTTTTGCAGTGTCTTGTGAACATTGGGGTTTTTGGTTTGGTGGTTTTGTTTTCTAGGAGTTAAACCCTTGACACTGTTTAAGGGGGGTATCGACTTCTCATATTTATTCGTGTTCGATATTCTCTGCAATGACTGACGAGAAAGTTCCGTCCTCATCTGAGGCAATGAACAAAAGACGCACGAGAAAGAGATCAAAGAACAAAAATTCTTCGACAGGGGCAGCAGAATTGGAACATCAAAATCTAATGTTCGAAGATATTGAAGTAAATGGAACGGAGGAGAAAGTGAAAGAAGATGAAAAGATGAGGAAGAAGGAAAAGAAGACAAAGACGAAGACGAGGGGTGAGTTGGAGGGGGGAGAACATGAAAATGCTAATGATGAAGAGATGGAAGATGCTGCAGAACAGGATAAGGAGAAAGCCAACAAAAAGAAGAAGACTAAGACGGGTGGATCAGGAATTATGAGTACTGTATCGTTTGATTCACTAGGTTTGTCAGAGAAAACTCTCCGGGCCATTAAGGACATGGGATTTGAGCATATGACTCAGGTGAGATTTCTGCTTGTGTAGTCTTAATGTGAAATATTTGCTAGAATTTAATTTATAGTTTTATATGTGTTGTTTAGTTGCCTACTACGCTGAGGCAAATGAATCATGAATGTACAGAATTCAATTTCAATTAAGGGTAGAACTTTTGCTGATAACTATAGTGAATTTTAGTTCTCCAAAAAATGCATGATTAATGGTATTCGAGTTCTTTGATGTTAACTTTAATGGGGTAAGCTTAACACTTGATTATGGGTTAGAACTCTTTTAATAAAATTGTGCTGACTTCTAGGCTTCTCTTACGTACACATTGAAACATTTATTTTCATCCCTTGTTCTGTTATTATAATATAGTAGCGAACGAATACATGGATTTGCATGATCTCGAATTTTCCTGACATTGCGAATGCAGATTCAAGCCAGAGCAGTTCCTCCTTTTCTGGTCGGAAAAGATGTGCTTGGAGCCGCAAGGACTGGATCTGGGAAAACCCTCGCTTTTCTCATACCAGCTGTGGAGCTGCTACATCACACTTGCTTTACTCCTCGTAATGGAACTGGTGTTATTGTTATTTGCCCAACAAGGGAGCTTGCAATTCAGGTTGGAAAAAAGTATTCTCTATCCCGCATTTTTCCTCATATTCAACTTTTCTTCCAACTCAGATCTCTTGATATTACTATGTACTGTCATTTTTAACTATTCAGACCCATGAAGTGGCAAAAGAGCTTCTCAAATATCATTCACAGACACTTGGTCTTGTTACTGGTGGTTCTAGCAGACAAGCTGAGGCTGATCGGATTACAAAGGGAGTCAATCTATTAGTAGCAACCCCTGGTCGACTTCTTGACCATCTTCAGCATACCAAGAATTTTGTGTTTAAAAGTTTGAAGGTAAGGTGGCATTTATATTTCATTTGCTTGTCATTATGGATGTATTTGTTGGAATTTTTGTTCTCAGTACTAAGTAAAGTTCTTCAAATTTTATTTCCAGCGTTTAAATCTTGTTCTGCCAGAATGTGGTCTGTTTATTTAAATGTCTTTTTCCAGCCTCTATTGTTCGGATAAGAAACTATTTCATTGACTAGACTTGTACATCAATTACGTTGGTTTGTCACCTCTAAAGAATTTTTAATTTTTATTTTCTATTTTTAATTACTTGTATTTCCATTGTGTGGCTCATCAAATCATACCTATATAATATTACTTTTTATGTTATACTCAACTCGATCTTATTAATTGGTCTTGAAAATATTTTCCCTCGGAATTTATTTTGCAGTGCCTCATAATTGATGAAGCTGACAGGATATTGGAAACCAATTTTGAGGAGGAAATGAAACAAATTATTAAGCTCCTACCTAAGGTAATTGAATATTGTTGCATGTCTCTTATAATTATAATAATTTATCCTTTTAAGGCTATTAATATTAAGTATTAAAGTTTCTGCATCACCTGGGGTGTAAATGAGGTTTGACTACTTGTAATAAAAAAATGAGGTTAGAGTACTTGTACTAAAAAAATGAGGTTAGAGTAGTTTGGGTAGGGGACATTTTTACAAGTGGTTTCAGTCTAAATTGTTTTCCAATTTTTGGTTTCAGTCTAATTTGTGGGTAGGGGTATTCCAATTTGTGGTTTCAGTAGTCCCCAAGGTTGGTGTAGTTGGTTGAAGACTTGGGCTTTGAAGGTGTGCTCTCCTCAAAGTCCTAGGTTTGAGACTTACATGTGACATTAATTTATAGACACCTTCCGTGCATCCATTCATTCGATGTCTTCTGGTGCTTGGCCTCGGGACAGACGTGGTTACCCTTGTTTCAATTTTTTTTTTGTAGTTTCAGTCTACTATAGTCTAATTGTATTCCAATTTGTATCTAATTTACAGAATAGGCAGACTGCTTTGTTCTCAGCAACCCAAACACAGAAGGTTTGTTTAATGCAGTCATCTCTTACACTTCTCTCCTTTTGTTTTATTCTCTTCTACCATTGTTGTATATATACTTTTATCACAGTTCCATTTCTTTGACCATGTGGATTTATTTTGGTTCTCTCCCTCACCAATCCTCCCAACAAAATAAAAATTAAATATGAAACAGGTTGAAGATCTTGTCCGCTTGTCGTTTCAGTCTACTCCTGTATATATTGATGTGGATGATGGCAGAACAAAGGTAATGTAATCTACGGTTTTTTATATGTTAATTTCATATGTTGTCCTTCTGATTGATTGAATGCCATATTGGTTGTTGTAGGTCACTAATGAAGGGCTGCAACAAGGTTATTGTGTTGTGCCCAGCGCTAAAAGATTCATTGTTCTGTATTCCTTCTTGAAGAGAAATTTATCTAAGAAAGTTATGGTCTTCTTCTCGTCTTGTAACTCTGTCACATTCCATGCGGATCTTCTTCGATACATTAAGGTTGATTGTATGGATATCCATGGAAAGCAAAAGCAGCAGAAGAGAACTTCTACCTTTTTTGCCTTCAACAAAGCTGAGACGGGGATCCTACTATGTACTGATGTTGCTGCTCGTGGACTTGACATCCCCTCTGTAGTAAGTTGTCTTCTTGTTGTACCAATGCAAAATATCTACATATTGCTGTTGCATGTTCTCGCTTTTTTTTTCTGTTATTCTAGTGTGTTATTTACTTCTGTGGTGTTTGGTTTTGTTTGCAGGGCTAGAGTAAGTAAGTTAATTTGTTTAAAGATCTTAATTAATTTTGAATGTTTGTAATTTGTATTTACTTCATAGAAGCTGCCATCCTCTTAGGCATCTAAAATTGCTGTTCTAAAGGATAATAACGATATTACACATCTTAAAGCCATTTAAGTGGATACATCATCATGTACGTCAATATTTGATGTTATCTAATTAGTTCTTCTCTGTGCTTATTTTGTATTTCAGGATTGGATCGTGCAGTACGATCCTCCAGATGAACCCAAGGTGCATCTCTTAATTGCACTTGTGTATAATTTTGTACTGTTGTAATTTCTATATTAACTGAGTTTAACCTTGTATGAAATGATTGCTTTTAGGAATATATTCACAGAGTTGGTCGAACAGCTCGAGGTGAAGGTAGCAAAGGAAATGCCCTACTTTTCTTGATTCCAGAAGAGCTTCAATTTCTTCGCTATCTAAAGGTCTGACATTTTTCTTAGAATCGTATGCACTGTTGGTGTCGAGTTATCTTCCTCTCAGGAGTTGATCAGTATTTGAGGAACACCAAAACCAAATAAAACTCGAAAGTCCTTGCAGTTGTGTTAATGTCAAGCATGATATTTTGAACTGTTTATTATATGAGTTTGTCTTCATAGGAGAGCTTAAAAAAAGATAGTTTCGTTAGTGTTCTTCCCTTATATTTGTTTCTTCATGTCATGTTGTCAGGCAGCAAAAGTTCCCGTCAAAGAGTACGAGTTCAGCGATAAAAAACTGGCCAACGTACAGTCTCATCTGGTAAATTCCCTTTTCCTCTCAGCAGTAACTCCCAAGTACATGCACGGTGATATAAACTTTTACTCTTTTGAAACTATGCAGGAAAAGCTGGTTGGTAGTAATTATTATTTGAACAAGTCGGCCAAAGATGCTTACAGATCCTATTTATTAGCTTACAATTCTCACTCTATGAAAGATATTTTTAATGTCCACCGCCTTGATCTACAGGTACTGATTAATATCTTTTTATCATGTCTTGAATTCGCAGCATGCATCTTCAAAAATCTTAATGAGGATCTTCCTTCATTAAAATTTGATGGTAATTCGATGGATACCGTTGAGTCACCGATAATCTTAGCATACATAAGAGAACATTAAAATAAGAAGAGAACTATATTGATAATAGATGAAGATTACATTAAACCAGTCTCTAGGCCACGTACCGGGAGACATCAAAAGATTACATTATCATACTCAGCCATTCGAAAGGGCTAGACTTTCTAAGTTTCGAACAAGACAATTCCATATGCATACTTCACAAAGAACTTTAACTACTCTATTTATGCTAAAACCTTAAAGTATTGATTACTATTCTATCTTTACATATATTGAACTCTAAACCCTTACATATATTATACTAATATTCTCATCCTACCCTTGGTACTCTATCAGATACATCATAGATACATTATACGAGAAGTTATGTCATAATCAATGCATGTCACCAACTTTTATGCTAGAATTTGCACAGCTCGATGAGTTCGTTTTTATAGTCCAGTAACAATTAGAGGTAGTAACAATTAGAGGTGGAGGGAATTGAATCTGAACTCTTTGTTATCATGGTCACATACTTGTGTTTGATTGATCTTTAGTTGACCATAATTTGATGATTGGGTAGTACTTCCTTTAATTTGACTTCTGACCATAGAATTGAATGGTGAACGAACAGGCGATTGCTGCTTCATTCTGTTTTACCAACCCTCCAAAGGTGAACATTAACATAGACAGCAGTGCATCAAAATTCAGAAAGTCGCGGATCGTAGAAGGGAGACGGAACAATCGATTTAGTGAGAGCCATCCATATGGGAAACAATTTGTAAGACACTAACAGAACTGCTGTTGGTGATTGATTTATATGTGCTGATGTTCCTCTTCTGGTAACCAGATGCAATTTTGTATCCTAAGATTCATAGCATAGCAAATGTTTTTTAGAATGAGAGACTTATTGATTACAACATTGTAATGTAAAAATTTCGATATGGTTTTCTATTTTGGTTTTAGAGATTTCATTTTTTCGTAAATCAAACTTTGGCTTGTTAAGGTACGCTTGCTCACTTCTGTACCTGTTTACAAATGAGTTCTCATAACTGAAAAGGTAGTTTCCATAATAATTTTCTAAACAGTTTCTATAATAATTTTATTTTACTTTGTAATTACCTCAATTTTTTAAATTTTGAAGTAGATCTCCATAAGCAGCCTCAAATCGTAGGTCCAAATTATGTAATATTTTTTAGCTTAAAAATTAAAAAGGTTGAACTGACCTTTTTGGCTTTAATATTGCGTGTCAATTGAGATCTATTTTTAACCATTAGCTAAAAAATTTTTGAATTCAGTTTTAGACTAGTTTAGAAAGTTAATCTATTTCATCCTACGTTAAAAATAATACAATTTTTTTTTAATCTTATTATCTATTTTTGTTAGTAAAACAATTCGAACCCCTAATTAGTTTGAAAACAAACTTTAATAAGTTTTAATATAAGGGTGTAATATTAATATTGTTGCATCATAATTTCGACCAGAAAGAAGTTAAATACAAATAAATCAATGACCCAAAACCTAGAACAATGAAGGAACCAACCCATTTCCTATAACCTAATCCAAACTTCTAAAACACCCAATTAAGACTACATTCATCACAAAATGATTCAAAAAAACAGAACCAACCCCAAGAACATGAAGAACATTCCAAACATTAGAGATGAAACAGAGACAGAGAGTGCACTGTTGTTCTGATGGGGTTGAGCAGTGGGTGGCCGAGGAGGGCTTGGCGGTTCCAACACTTTGATTATCATTCTCTGGCCTTTCTGGCAGTGACCCGAAACCCCACTTATGAAATAGAACAGCCCCGGTCTCTCGAGCCTCACCGCCGTGTCGCCATTGCTGTCGAAAAACACAGGCTTTGAAGAAGTGCATTGCTTGTACTCTCCCTCTGTCACCTCCATCACTGAATCCTTCTCGTACTTGAAATCTAATAGCATCAATGCGAACACACGAGGGATTAAACCAAGATTTAGTAAGTCTCAAAGTGAGAAGAAGAAGATATAAAGTAATGAACTTACGAAGGGTGTCATTGACATTAAATCTGTTGTGAGAGGCCCATTTGTTGTACATGCCGGCTTCTGATGGGTTAGGGACAGCCCAGCCATGTCGGTCGCCGACGAGGAATTCGGTGGAAGTTGCAGAGAAGAAATGGAGGAACAGAGAGGGAAGGAAGAATGGTAATGGGAGATTAGAAGAGCCCATTTGTGTGTGTGTTTTTGATTTGAAAAAGGGTTAATAAATAGAAAGAGTTCGTTGGAAGTGGAGAAATGGAAGATATTGAGGAGATAGACGTGGGGGAGAAACTGGTCAGTTTTTAAGGGATAATCCTTTGAATTGGTATAACTCAGTTGGATATTCATTTTGTAAATTCAAATTCACAATTTTAAAAAATGCTTCTACATAATATTATTATTAGATTCTATTGTAGAGTTGGTTTTATTGTTTTATAGTAATGAGAAAACTTGGGGAATGTCTTAATTTTGAAACTATCTCGAAGAAATGTCTACGATTTTTGTGTGTTTAAATGTATGTCCATTTTTTTATGCAAAAATTAAACTCTACTTAATTAAATATACAATTGACTAATATACCCCCAAATTTTAAATTCATTTTTTTTAATGCATTTTTCTTACAATTAAATATGAATTATTGTAACTACCGTTCAAAAATTAAAGGGATTTTAATTTAAATATCAAACAAACTTCTTAACAGAATCCCAACCATTCAAAAAATGAATT
>JBBMEF010000004.1:5200782-5222992 GCA_037832685.1 Sicyos baderoa
CATCAATAATGTACTCCATCAATAATATTTGATAGACTCCATCAATAATGTCGGATAGACTCCATCAATAGTGTTTGATAGAATCCATAAAAAAAAAGTTGCTATATTTGCAATATTTTTAAAAAGTTGCTATAATTCTAATGCAGGGTAGGAAAATTGCTAAATTCCCTTTTATATATATATAAAAAATACAAATTGAGGGAGGGAGACCACAAACACTACATGACATCGAATCTATGATCGTGGTTCTCAATAAAATTATTATCATACAATGAACCAACGTATCACCAACTCTTTCGAGTGTTTATAGGTACAATATTAAATAAAATTATTGAACATTTTTCGAAGTTAAAAAGACTTATTTAACACAATTTTAATGGTCTAACTTCATTTTTTGATACTGTAAAGTCTAACTAAATTATCAAAAGGGTTGAAAGCTTGTTGATTGATTGATTGGTTGTAATTAAATTTAACTATATATAATTATGATTTTGATTATAAAAATTGATATTTGATTTCTATCTTATTTAAGAACAACAATATCTTGATTTATGATCTCATTCTTCTATTTGAACTTACAAAAACTAAAAAAAATCTAACTGAACTTTGTATATGTTGTTGATTTTGTTTGTAAAAGATTAAATAAGATGCTGCCTTAAATTTAAAATTTAAAATACTAGAAATTTAGAAAATGTTTCCTAAATTTAATTTGATAAGAATCATTAATTAGTTCAACAATAATACAATATAAGGAGATTGAAACTTAGGACTTTGCTAAGTTAAACTCATTTTAATTCAAAACTACTCTATATCTTGTTGTAATTGCTTCTGTAAAAATACAATTTGTTTTTCTAAATGTCTCAATTTTTTCTCCCCAGACTTGGCCCTATTCCGAGTTTCAACTTGCTGTGACCTCAGCTCATCTAATTCCTCATGCATAAAGAAAATTCGGGTCCGGACTTTATATGTAGTGAGGTAAAGCTCTCGATTCGGGATATTATATATATAAAAAAGGAATTACAGTTTTGTGTACAGGAGCATCAAGTTCATCAAGTGTTGTTCCAACTTGTTCCTTCTTCTGGCTTGACTTTATGATCTCCCTTAATAGCTTCTTCTCATTTGCCATGTTTTTGCTTCCAATTCCATGTTGCATAATGAACGCCAATTTCTGTTCATACATTTCATTCATTATTCATCTATGGATGTAAAATTACATATTTATAATAAGTTTCTGCTAACTAAAATTAATCTTTCAATTATACGTGTGTTTAATAAGTCTTAATTTTATTACCTGGTTATTAAGTTCAGGAGCAGCTGATATACATTTTGTGGTTTTATATGCAGTATTTGCAAAAGAGAGCTTGTCTAAACATAGCTGAAGCTTATTTAACATCTCCACCTTCAAAATTACTTCTCTTTTTATCATTTCTTCTTCATATTTTAGGCAGCTTATGTTCCAATTCATTTCCTTTTCTTCCAACTGCACCAAATTTAATAAACAAATAAATATATATACATATATATATATATATATATATATATATATATATATATGCATTTTTAAATGTAAATTTGTTGTGTATACCAACTTTAGGACCCTCTATTAAAATTATAGTACATTTTTATCAAAAATTCGTTTATACCAAAATTCTGAGTGATTGAACTCAATCGAACTCAATCAATAACTAGTGATTGAGTTCAATCACGTGATTGAGTTCAATCACTAGTTATTGATTGAGTTCGATTGAGTTCAATCACTCAGAATTTTGATATATGTATAATTATTTTCAATTTTGTACTATAGATGCAATTTTTTAGCCAATTTTTGTTATACATGTAAAATCCTTTTTTAAATGAGTGCATATATTCATTCCTGATTCCAGGGGTTTAAAATGTGATATTATACTGTTTTTTTTTTTTTAATCTTATACTTTTAATTTTGTCCCAGTCTCTACATTTTCAAAATATTTCATTTAGTCATTTTATTTTCAATAAAATTTAAAATTGATCCTTAAATAGATTTAAGATTTTATTCCAATATATTAGCGAATGTTGTTACTTATGCTAAAATTGTTATTATTGAATCAATTTTGGAAAAAAAAAAAAAAAACTAATTTTTTTTCATAGAAATTAATTTTAAATTTGATTGAAGGTAGGTAAAGTAAAATAGAACAAATTTGAAAGTATAGAAACTAATATGCAACACAAGATCTGAATTAATGAGGTTGAATGAAATGAGATATTACATTTAATAATCATTATAGACTGAATAGTAAAAGTAATAAATTATGAAATATGTATAAGTTAGTGCATGCAGACACTTAATTATATGTATTAGGGTGATTACGAACAAATCTGATTCCATTTGAATTAATGATTCAATAGAGAAATGAAAGGATATGAAAGAACAAAGATTGGAAGTTATTATGGAAAATTGAAATGAAAGAATATTAAAATTTTAAAAAACATACCATTTTTTGAGAAAGGGTGTGAGAAATCCGATCAAAATAAGCTTGATTCTCTGCCATGAATGTGTTCAACTTTATCACCAAGAAATTCACAGGATAATTTTTTTTTTGGTTGTTGAAATATATTCACAGGATATATACAGCAAAAAATCTGAAGGCAAAAGTCAACAAATATGGCTGATAAATTGAGTCAAAGTCAAATTAGACTGCCTTTTTTGTCCACAAAAGCTTTGTTATTGCCATTTTTTTAAAAAAAAAATGATAATCTTTTTTATTGGCATTGATCTGTGACATAATAATAATAAAAAAAAATTATGTACTCAAAACTCACCTACATATCGATTAGGTTAATGACGCAATTTATTATCTGATTTAATGAATTATTATTTTTTATTATCATTATCATTTTTTTAATGGATAGATATTTGCAACTCACAAATATATAATTGTGCGAATTGTTTTGTATAGGTTTTATGTCAATTTCGATATTATTAACGAAATGGAGACACCTAATATATTAATATATAATTAAAGTGAACATAATTAAATTAGATTATAAAATAAAGTTGATGGCCTATAAATTTGATTGGTTAAAAATTATTTCAACCTCATATAAATTTAATCAACAAAAAAGAAATTCATTATTATCGAAAGGGTAAGTGGCGCAATAATTTCACTGTTTGATTATAAAACAGTTCAACACCCGAGCGTTATGGGAACCTTGGAAGTGTCGGTATTGTAATTTCTCTCCCCCAATTTGTACTAAAAAAAATCATTATTTTAAAATTTATATATAATATAAATAATACTTATCGTACTATATTATGTATTCGTTATTCAATATAAAAAGTAATATTTTATACTATATATTTAACTACAATTGCTAAAAAATTTCAAATTTCATTGGTGTTGTAAATATTTTATAGTTTGGTCTATTCCTCAAACCAAAAAAAACCCCTAAAAACTGAACCCTAATTTTATGAATTCCTTTTTTGTTTTCACTCCTTGGAACCCGCTATGAATGATCGAAGTTTTCTAGTGGGATTCTTCGCCGGCAGCTTTAGGTAATTCTCTTTCTCATTCATATCCAGACTTAGTTTCTGTACGGTAAAATATGGATTGGGTTGATCAATGATCGAACAAATTGTTAAGATTTTTATTAATTTTTTTTTTTTTTCAATTATACCAGTTCATTGCTCAAGTTTTTGGACTCTAATCTGCTATTACATTATTGAGTACAGGAATAGGAATTTAAGTTCAAACAAACCATTTGACATTATTTTCTTGATGGAAATGATTTCCATTACACCTTGTCTACCCACCTTAAGTTTTTGAATTTTGACAAAAATATGGTCCATGAACAACGTTTCATCAAGAATCAACATGATGCTTCTATCTACTGATGCATCTTTTTCTTATTCTATTGTAAAACATGGATGGTTGTAGCCCGGATAAAGTTCTTTCGACCTCGTCCGTGTAGTTTCAATCATCAATGAAATTGTTTCTTATCCAAATAACAAAAATATGTAACTATCTATGGGTGCTTTGAGATGGATTTCTTGTAGTTGTAGTGCCCCCCTTCAATTGTATATTTTTATTTGGTTTGGTTATGCCTGGTGGTTTTTATGATTCATACATTGTAGCTTGGATGTCAGGGTGCTGGTGTGTGCATAAGGCCATACAAGTTGTTTACCAAAGGATGTGCAGCATGCAGATAACTGCAAATTCTATTTGTTCCAACAAATCATTGTGTCCTGTTTCTAAGCCAATATATGCATCATTTCATGTTAGTCAGCCGCGAAGTGCTTTTGCGAACCTTAGTGCCAATGCATCTTCTTTCAAGCAAGTTCTACCGGTATTGCGGTATAAACATCCGAGAGTTGGTTTAAAACATCAGCAGCATACCCCAATTGTCTCCTTATATGGTAGCAAGGGAAAGGAGGACAATGGTGATGGGGTGAGAACATTTCTTACTTTTCTGCCATTTGTTTCTCTTTGAAATAATCTGGCTTTGCTTTTCCTTTTTGTGGTTCTTGTTGTTTGATGTACACAATATCCAATGGAAGGAGGATTTGGGGCGTTTATTCATGTTATTCACTATTATATGCATATCCCTTTTCTGGTTTGGAATTTCTTTTGCGTGAATCATAACTTTTGGAGTTTGATACAGTTTCTATTTGAGAACTATATATAAAGCTTTGATGTCGAACAAAACAGTACTTTGTTTCTAGCAGGGTTCTCCATGGAAAGCTTTTGACGAAGTTGTTGAAAATTTTAAGAACGGACAGTCGGTAGAAGATGTATTGCGACTACAAATTGGAAACAAAGAGTTCTATGACGGTGGAGACGGTGGGAAAAGACCTCCAAGTGGTGGCGGCGGCGGCGGGCGTGGGAATAGCTCTGGAGGATCTGAGGATGATAACTTTGGAGGACGTATACACGAAACGCTGCAAGTAGTTTTGGCAACCATTGGCTTTCTTTTCATGGTAATAAAACAGGACAAAATTAGTTCATACCATGACAGTTACTGTTTTCAAACTAGCTTGAATGTTGTGGCTTCTTAAGCATGTAGGGTTAAATTCTCGAGTAAAAATCATGTTGCTTTTTTTTTTTTTTTCTTTCTTTTATGTCCATAAGTGTTCGAGCTTACACGCATCTCAACTACTCGGACGAAACAAACTGTTTGACTTTACAACATTTGTTTGTAACGTTAATTCCTAAGTAGGTGGCATGACCTTCATAGATTGAATTCATGCCTTTTTGGTTATTTAAGACTCTCTTGACCACTAGGTCAATCCAGGATGATTTTAAATATACATCTTGATGTCGAGAAGGTTGTGATTATGTTGAGTTGCAAAGCTTCAATTATGTATTACTTGTTTGAATGTTTGTGTTGGCAGTACATTTACATCATTAGTGGGGAAGAGCTGGCCAGATTAGCGAAGGATTACATAAAGTATCTATTTGGAGGGAACAAAAGTGCTCGTTTAAAGCGAACCATGCAGCAATGGGGAAGCTTTTGCCAAAGACTCACTAAAAAGAAGCAATATGATGAACACTGGATGGAGAAATCTATTCTCAACACCCCAACTGGGGGGGACCATCCTGATAATTACAGGCATACCGTGACGGATATTATCGATTCCAAGTATCCGGAAACGAAACAGCATTCTTTCGAGTCGTTATACCATAGCGACAGTGACGAGTCTCATTCTGATGATGAGGAATTCTAATTCTTTTTCCTTTCAATCCATCTTTTTCTTTTCTGCTGACAAGTTTGTTGTTTGAAATGCTATATTGGATATGTTGGGGGATTTTGGTATACTGTACAGTACAGAATATGGATCTATTTGGTCACTTTTCTTCTGTCTAAAAATGTTCTTAGTCATCTTATCTTGAATTTTTTTTGGAAATGTTGGTTTGAAGAGATAATTTTTTTTTTTTTGACTCTTAACTGCAAAAAAACGATGTCTAATACATCTTTCTAACTTTAAAATGTCATAAATGTTTAATTTGGTGTTTATTACGATTGTGAATTAATAAATTTTTTTTTTTTTTGAGATTACAACAATGGAGGAAGAGAGATTCAAATTCATGACGTAATGATCATTGAGTATACATGAATGAGGTTGAGTTAGAGCAATACTTGAATAAAAATGGGTAAGTACTTCCAAAATATTTATCCACTTTTACCTAAGTATTGCTCGTTGAGTTATTATTTTCAATGGTATAATAATGATAAAAAAGTCAAAACTTTAATTTTTGGTTTTCATGAAGTTAATTTATTATACGAACTTTTAAAATTGAATTTGTGACTGTGGAGTTGAATTATCCACCATAAATACATATTCGTTGAAATAAAATTTGAAATAAAATTATAATGAGGGGTGTTAGACAAAAAAAACAAAAGATTAAGACCAAATTAACCATAGAAATTTATTCATACCAGTAATGGTCGTCGTCTTTTAGATACTCCGGCGAGTCCTTTGAAACGACCTCGTTTCATTCGCCGGACAATGCTTCACCTTCAACGATCAAATCCCATTTTTCACAGTCCCCTTTTCCGTTTCAATTTCCAGAACTTTCCCGCCACCCAATCCAGACCACTCAACACGCTTTCGCTTCTCTTCAATCGGTGCAGCTCTCGTCAACACCTCCGGCAGATCCACGCCAGGTTCGTCCTCCACGGCTTCCACCAAAACCCAACTCTCTCCTCCAAGCTTATTGATTCTTATGCCAATCTTGGACTCCTTAATCTCTCTCGCCAACTTTTCTACTCTATAATCGACCCCAATTCGACCCTTTACAATGCAATACTCAGAAATTTGGCTACATATGGCGACTATGACCGGACCCTGTTGGTATATCGAGAAATGGTCGCCAAATCCATGTACCCGGATCAAGAAACTTACCCTTTTGTTCTGCGATCGTGCTCTTGTTTGTCCAATGTAGAATTTGGGAGGAACGTTCATGGGTGTGTGGTTAAGCTTGGCGTTGATTCTTATGATTCGGTAGCTACTGCTCTGGCTGAGATGTACCGAGAGTGCATTGATTTTGAGAGTGCTCATAAACTGTTTGATAAAATGTCTGTGAAGGATTTGGAATGCTGGAGTCCTTTGATTTCCAAGGGCTCTCAAAATGGGAATGGGGATGAAATGAGATCAGAGCAATTAGTACCTGACTCGGTGACATTTTTCAATCTCTTGAAGTCTATTGCGAGTTTCAAGTCCATTCAGCTTGCAAAGGTTGCTCATTGTATTGCAATTGTGAGCAACTTGTGTGGAGATTTGCTTGTAAATACTGCTGTGTTGTCCCTTTACTCAAAGTTAGGTTACTTAGTTGATGCTAGAAAGTTATTTGACAAAATGCCAGCGAAGGACCGTGTTGTATGGAATATAATGATAGCAACTTATGCCCGAGAAGGGAACCCGATGGAATGTCTTGAGCTCTTCAAGTCCATGGCAGGATTGGGGATTAGAGCTGATCTGTATACTGCACTTCCTGTTATCTCTTCAATTTCACAGTTGAAATGTGTTTATTGGGGCAAACAAACCCATGCCCATGTATTGAGGAATGGTTCAAACGGTCAAGTTTCAGTTTATAACTCCCTCATCGACATGTACTGCGAATGTGACATCTTAGATTCAGCTTGGAAGATCTTCAACTGGATAACTGACAAGACTGTAATTTCATGGAGTGCTATGATCAAGGGGTGTGTCAAATATGGGCAGTCTCTCATTGCTTTGTCTCTCTTCTCCAGGATGAAATCCGAAGGGATTCAAGCTGATTTCATTACAGTGATCAATATCTTGCCTGCATTTGTTCACATTGGAGCACTTGAAAATGTCAAATATTTACATGGGTACTCAATGAAGCTAGGCCTGACTTCACTTCCATCACTTAACACTACCCTTTTAATCACCTATGCAAAATGTGGATGCATAGAAATGGCCCAGAGGCTATTTGAGGAAGAGAGAGTTGATGACAAAGATTTGATAATGTGGAACTCTATGATCAGTGCCCATGCCAACCATGGAGACTGGTCTCAATGTTTCAAGCTATACAATCAAATGAAGAGCTCAAGTTCAAAGCCAGACCAGGTAACATTTCTGGCACTACTAACAGCTTGTGTCAATTCCGGTCTCGTAGAAAAGGGGAAGGAGGTTTTCAAGGAGATGACTGAAACTTATGGTTGCCAACCAAGTCAGGAGCATTATGCTTGTATGGTTAATCTCTTAGGGAGAGCTGGGCTTATCAATGAAGCTGGTGAACTTGTTCAAAACATGCCAATCGAACCCGATGCTCGAGTTTGGGGTCCATTGTTGAGTGCTTGTAAGTTGCATCCTGGGTCCAAGCTTGCAGAGTATGCGGCCGAGAAGCTCGTAGATATTGAGCCTAAAAATGCAGGGAATTACGTATTGCTTTCAAACATATATGCCGCTGCAGGTAAATGGGATGGAGTGGCAAAGATGAGAAGTTTCCTTAGGGACAAAGGGCTCAAGAAAACCCCTGGTTGTAGTTGGCTGGAGATAAAGGGCCATGTAACTGAGTTTCGCGTTGCTGATCAAACTCATCCCAGAGCAGAAGATATTTATACCATCCTAGGGAACCTTGAACTTGAAATCAAAGAGGCTAGAGAAAAAAGTCCAGAAAAATTGGGTACTCTTCTATAACGGTTGCATCCATTTCTTTTTAGTGATCTCTTCTCAAATAACAGGTTTTACTCACTAATTTAGTTTTTTTTTTTTTTTTTTGAGGAAACTCACTAATTTAGTTATATCTTCACATTACATTGTTTACATGATCTATTTTAATGTTTCATCATATCATGATGTCGAACAAACCATATGAATGTAAATGATCTCATTTCATTAGTTGCATTTTTTTTTTTAAGATTCAAGTAGTTGCATAGCTAAGTATTGATTCCAAGTTAATCTTCAGACATTTTTTTTTTCTCACCATGTTGTTGATGATAATTTGCTTGTACTTTAGGAACTTTGAGGTCTGTTGGCTCATATTCTTTCTGGACTGTTTTTTGGTAAAACTTGTGGTCCATAGTCGTGATTTCTCTATTTGATAGACTTGGAGATTTTTCTTGGTCTTGTGCAGAGTCTTCGTGGTCATATGAATCCGAATCCAGTCGAATCAGTAGCTTTTGATTCTTCTGAAATTTTGGTGCGTGTTGGATCTTGTTCTGGTGCAATAATGTTGTGGGATCTTGAAGAGGCCAAAAGTAAGTTTATTCAAGTAGTTTTTTTTTTTTTTTTGAAATATATTCAACATGTGAAATGTGTGTACTTCTTGTTTGATATTTACTGCTTGTTAAATCTTTAATCATCAATCATATTAGCCTACGCTTGAAAAATATGCACACGTTGATAATTAAAGTGGAAGAGAAATAATGTGATTTTGCCACTGAGTTGTGTTAATGAATACCTATTTAGTAAACATGGTTTTCATGATGGCTTTTCATTGTTCATTTATAAATACCTTCTGCTTTCTGCCTTCAATTGTGTATAAAAGCATAAGAACGTTTTTCCTTCTTCAATAACCTCTGATCTTTTGCAATGTTCTTGAAGTGTAGTGGTCAGCAAACTTTGTGGTCACAGATCAAATTGCACAGCAGTTGAGTTTCATCCATTTGGCGAGTTCCTTGCATCAAGCTCTAGAGACACTAATCTAACAATCTGGCATATCAGAAAGAAAGGTTGCATTCACACATAAAAGGGTCACACTCTGTACGATCATGATTCTGTTGTGTTGGAGATACACACCTTGTCAATGTGAGATTCTCGGCATGTCCCCTCAAGATGGTGCCTCTTTTGGGCTACCAATCTTGAATCGGATCTTAATTGCTTTTTATTGGACTGTATATCCGTTTGGGCTTAATGAGCTCAGATACCATGTGAAATAGTGTGGACATTCATCTCAAAACGAATTGGTGATGGGAGATTAACCCATATCTCTTATAAAGATGTTGAAGAATCTCATCTTTCCAATGTGGAATAATTGTCACAAGGTGAGTATCTCCAACATTCTCCTTCAAGAAGGCGCCATATAGGGAAGACCATCTTGAAATTGATCTCGATGAAGAATCCCCACATTTTCAATGTGGGACAATTGTTACAAGGTGAGTATCTCTAACATGTTAATCGTCAACACACTTGGTGACCTCTGCATTCATGATGGGAGACTTTCGAGTTGCTCCTTTTATTGAAACTCTATCAAGAAACGAGTGAGGTGAAGAGAAAACAAAATTACCATGGCGATTTATCTGCTGCAGATCTGAAGAAGTACGAGAACCTTCAACGAACAAACGAAGCAGAACCAATGAAGAGAGCGAAAATTTAATTTTGTTTGTCTTTTGTTAATTACAGGCTTGGGCCAGTGTAACTCGGTTCGATTTTTTGTGGAACTGATCGAACCAACCAACATTTTTGTTCATTTTTTTAAAAAAATCTAATGTGAATTTCAATTCATAACCTTCCAATCACAAATATAGCCTTACTACTAATGATTCAAGGTCAAAAGTTCTTTCATTTCACCCCACATATTGTAAAAAATTAAAATAATAATTAAAGAATAATAACCAACATAAGTAGCATAAGTAAGTATATGCTTATGATTAGAACACTTATGTCACTCTATTTGAGAAATTTGACTTTTATTTATTTTTTAAAAAGATTAATTGAGCTCTACTTTGTTTTTGGAGGGAAAATTCGAGTTTTGCTCTCATGACTTCCAAATTTAATAATTACAATTTTTTAAAATAATTATTAGAATTTAATCTCTTTTATTTTATTAAGGAAGTAAATGAAGTAATTTGATATAAAGTAAGTAGCTAATTAAGATTACAAAAAAACAATCAAGTATTATGTAATAAAATCTAAAAAAAAGTTATTGTAAAATCGTGGTAACTGGTATGTCTCCAGATAATAGTTCGGCCAGATTGTTATGAAATAAAAAGAGAGATAGAGAGTTTTGAAGCATTTCTTTTTCATAAATTTGTTGTTGTTGTTGTAGAGAAGGAAATGGAAAGGCGTAACCCGAATTACAAATTTACAAGAATTCAAAACTTGTATTGAATAACAAAAAACAAGAAACAAGAACGGGAAGAACAGTAAACAAAACCCTGATCGGCATAATCTCAAACTTGTTCTCCGATCCTTCTTCCAAAATGGTCTCCAATCTGGGCCCATAATTCAACCCGACCCGGTTCTCATTCGACAAATAAACCGCCGGCGCCACCTCCCCCTTCATCGCCGTCACCATTTTCCTAATTTGTCACAATACGACGCCGTCTCGAATCTCGGATTTGTGT
This sequence comes from Sicyos baderoa, assembly GCA_037832685.1. Taxonomy (NCBI): domain Eukaryota; kingdom Viridiplantae; phylum Streptophyta; class Magnoliopsida; order Cucurbitales; family Cucurbitaceae; genus Sicyos; species Sicyos baderoa. Next base: position 5,212,072 of record JBBMEF010000004.1, read on the forward strand.
TATGTTTTTGTTTACAGAGTTTAAGGTTTGTCCAAGACAGGGAGGGTATAAATAGCAGATTTTACAGGGTCTGGTGGTTGGTTGTAGGATTTTCTAAAAGGAGAATTCATTGGTCAGGATTGTGCCACCTCACTCGTTGACTCGGCTCTTTTATTTATGCGGCTTGATTTTCAAATTCTAGAAGCCTACGACGTGGCACAACTGCCCAACCGTTATGTGCTCTGTTGGCGCGTGGACATTAACAGCCGTTGGATGGGCGACATCTGGAATTAGGTCAGAGGATGTAACTATATTGTTTCACGCTGGAGAATGGACAACGTGTTCAATTCTTATTTTAACATAAAATATCTGTCTTCATATTTTCAAATATATATATATATATATAATTAATCATTCTTTTTCTTCTCAATAATTTAGTGTTTATTATTATTAATGCATATACATTTTTTTTAATACTATCATTTACAGGTTACTTGTGACTATATAACAACTACCTTTTTTATTTTTTTTATTTTTCAAATACTTTTGTTGAAATGTTCTTGCTTTATATGAACTTACAAGTGTTTTTTTTTTTTTGGAAAAAAAATGGTAAATAAAGAAAGTGCCAAGTGGTTTTGGAATGCATTGACATGATTATACTATTGGAATTTGGTTTAGTTTGTATTTTTTTTTTTTTTTTTTAAAGTTTAATTTGTATTCTTGAATCATCTAAATTAAATTTCCATTTTTATTGTTTTAATAATCAAAGTTTCAAATACGTTGTCTAGTAATAAATTAAAATAAGTAAATTATTCAAATCCGAGTTTGTTCATATGGGTTCTACAATATATTTATAAACAACCTTTTTTAGTACATAAACAACTAAATTAGTTGTGATTATAAATCTAAATCAAGAATAGACCAAATCAATTAATTGATTAACTAGATCTTTTGTTATAATCTAAACTCACCAAGTTTTCTACTCTATAACCGATCCCAATTTGACTCGTTACAATGTCATACTGAGAAATTTGACTAAATATGGATCTGTCTTTTTTTTTTTTTAGTGTACCGGCTAGGATTTGATCTCCAAACCAATAATATCAAATTAAATTAAAGTTAACTCGGTTGGCCATCAAATTACAATGCCCTTTGGTAGGAAGATTCTTGGGTACTGTTTGGTTAAGCTTGGTGTTGATTCTTTCTTATGATATGGTGGCTGAAATGGTACATTCATTTTGAGAATGCCCATCAAGTGTTTGATAAAATGTCTGTGAAGGATTCAATTCCAGGGCACAGAAGATATATTTATACCATCCTAGCGAACCTTGAACATGAAATCAATGAGGCTAGAGAAAAAGAGTCCATTTATTTCTAATCACATCCTCTCAAATGATACATTTTTGTCACTCATATATTTATATATCTTCACATTATACATTGTTGACATGATCTATTTTAATGTATCATCATATCATGATGTCGAACAAAGTATATTAATGTAAATGATTTCACTTCGTTACGTTTTCATTTTTAATTCCAAGTTAATACAAGCTGCTACTAAAGTCATGTGCGTGGAATTGCCAATGGTTACAAGGTGTTGTTGCCATTCTGCTCCCATTGTTGGATTAGATCAATTGCGCATCCATGCCCAAAACAGATTAGATCAATTTCACTTCAATTATTGTCTCCCAACTTTAAAATATTTGAATATTAAGAAAATTCGTAGAAAATTAATTCTTAGATATATATCTACGATAGATGGAATTCATTATCTCTTTAATTTATCAAAGTTTTCTTTATTATTAAGTCACTCTATGGTGGTTAATACAAGTTTAGTCAACCATGTACTTGAATTTGAATGTATTTTGAATTAATATTTGGGGATCTTCCATGTATATTACAATAAGGCAAAAAAATTACATAAATAGCAAAAAATAAAAATATTTGCAAATATAGCAAAATCAGATTTTATAGACTCTATCAATAATGTCGGGTAGAGTCTATCAATAGTATATGAAAAAGAAAGTGTTATGTTTATAATATTTTTAAAAAATTGCTATAATTCTAATGTGGGAATTCTCTTAATATTTTAGAAAATCTCGTCAATTTTTGGGAGTACCTCGTACCTATTTATGAAGATAATAAGTGTCACATCTAAATTTTCCTGTTATTAGTCAAATCCTCAATTTTTATTATTATCCATATAAATGATAGAAAAGATGTAAGCCTAAGGTTTGGATTTAGGCTATAATCGGCAGGCTGGCTGCCTATGGCAGGACAGACCCAATTTTGAAAGAACATAATATAATCCTAAGTCTTATTTGGTTTGTAGTTTAGAATCTGGAAATTTAGAACCAGTTATTTGGTAAATATAAATATTACGGATAATTTAATTCTGGGTTTAATTCATGAATTTGAAACAATATTCTTTTTATTTTAGATTACCAATACAACAAATCAAACATCATAATCAAGATTATGGAGAATTTAGATCTCAACCCGTAAACCAAATGGGACCTAAATGTTTGGATTTTGAAATATCCGGAAACTACCCGATATAGTCAAGTAATCTAAAATTTATTTTTATTTTTTTTCTAAGTATTGTATAGTTAACTAAGCTTTTAATTTCATCTTCAAAAAAAAAAACTAAGCTTTTAATTTTTTAATTAATATGTCATTAAACTTTAAAAAGTATCTTATTTTACGTTCACTGTTTTAAGTTCACGAGCTTACAATTAAGAGATCTTTGACTATTTGACATTTTTATTTAATTCATCTTTGGACATACCTCCATTTAAGTAACAATAATGTACCCTATATGTCTTTGATCTACAGCTAATTGATTTGAGATTCAGTTCCTCATTATTTTCTTTGGCTTGTTTACACTGTTTTCGATTGAAGAACAAAAAAAATCATATCAAAAACAGCCCAATCAATCATGAGTTGATGACATAGGGCACCTTGCCTTAGTCTCTTTCGACCTTAAACATATTTTTGAGACAATTAAATGCGAATAATAAAACGAGCAAAACTTTCCTACATATGCATGTGTAGGAGAGTCCGTCCTTGGTTTCCAAATTAATTTCTTATTGACAATCTAATTTTTTAATAAAATACCAATTAATTATATTTAAATCAAAGTAATAAATTTGCATTAAAGTTTATGGCAATTTTTTTCTCCCTTCATTATTGAATCCAAACTTGTGCTGTTATCTAGTTATGTCCAATTTTACGTTGGAATATATGTAAAAAAAATATATTCGAATCCAATCCAAACTTGTTAGGAATTTTGGCAATACAATGAAAATGAAAAGGTGGGAAAATTAAAGTAAAAGATTTGATAGAAGTTGAGGAAATGGGGTGTTTTCATGCTTACCGAAGACAGTGACACGTGCCTGTCTATCCTTCATCAATAACTAGGCAATTGCAAATCTCCTACAAATGCAAATTGATTTTTCTTTTCTTTTTTTTTTGGAAAAAATGCAAATTTATTTTATTATTTGTTAAATGTCTTTTCGAATGTACATCTATATTCTACTGCCATGATTTTGATAGTGATTGATTGAAAAATGAATAGACCTTTCCTTAAATTGTTAAATAGTTTATTAAAATTTTGGAATTAAGTTATATGTTTAGTCTATCTTTTTTTATGTGTAATTTAGTTTTTATTCATTTATCTTTAGATTTATAAGTTTATGTCTGTTTTATTTGTAAAAGAAAAGGTTTGTCTACTTAATTTATGAACATTAATGATTATCTCTAAGTAAACTTTTAGATTTGTGTTTACATAATCACTAAACCTACAAAAATGTCTAATAAAGATCTCTTAATTCTTAATTTTATGTTTAATAAATTTCAAATTTTCAAAATATATATATGTTTTTTTGTTTAAAAATAATGAGCTGTAGAGTGATTCGAATTCATAATATTTTAATCATAGACGTGTATACTTATGTCAGTCAATTTATTTTTAAATTTAAATTTTGTATGTAAATTAATATATCAAAAGAAGAAGTAGAAGAATAATATAAAGGTAAATTATAAATTTGATATTTATTCTCTTGGAGAATTTTAGAATTTATTGCTTTATGGTTTTAAAAACTATGGTACAAAAATAGAACTTAATCCTTATAATTTTTAGACTTATAATTTGGTCTCAAATATGTAGCATTTGCAAGTGCTAATAAATTAAGTAGATTGAGATAATTATTCATATACAAATAATGAGATTTTTTTGTTTAAACAATTACTTATATCATTTTGTTATTATTGATATATAAATAACTAAATTTATGTAAGGTGATAGTTGATATGAACTAATTTTTAGATCTCATAAAAAATGTACTAAAAAAAAATCTCATCAAAACTATTGATAATAAATTTTAATTTTTAACTTAAGCTTGAGCACACAGTTGATTATCTTATTTGGTATAATCTATTTCAACTTTATCGTCAAAATACTATCTTTGTAGGATGTATTATAATTTTAAGACTGATTTTTTGAAAAATAAATGATAATAACAAAAATGAAAAAAATAAGGGAAAAAATAATAATTGGAGAGGTTACTTGAATGTTAAGGACGCCACGTGCTGTTGGCCCTCTCGAGCCTGTCACAAAGATTACGGGCAGCACCCACTCCAAAACCTCTCCTTTTTCTTTAATTTTAAACACTTTAAATTAAATTACACCTGGCCCAATTACTCTTCCCCACGTGGCTATATATCATCCTTCGAGAATGAAGGGGACAGCTTTTTGGTACCGAAAATTAATAAGTTAATTAATTAACAGTAATAAAGTGAATGGCTTTGGAGAGTGCTAATTAAATTAATATTATCTCCTTTTTTCCCGGCAACTAATGGGTGTATTGTTTTTCGAGGACAGCCATTTTCCCATTTTTTTAAATAATTATTTTGTATTAAAAAAACAAACAAATTGGCATATTCTATTTGTATCTAGGTCGCGGGAGACATTTTTGTGGATTTCATTTGATCCTAGGCTTAGGGTAATTTCATTTTAAACTTGTATAAATTTCTTTGAATGCATTAATTCCTTCAATCTCTCAAGGAATGTCTGGGCAAAGAAAAATGCTTATATTTTGAAGTGGGTGTAATAATAAAATCATGTGGACATAGGGGTATTTTTGTCTTTGACCATAATTACATGAACTATTGTTATTAATATTTTGTTTTATAATAATTCTCAAAAAAAAAAATTATTTTTATTAGCGTTTTTTTAATTTAACTACGATCTTCGGAAGAGATTGGAACCTATAACTTTTTAATCATGATATTTAATATCTTTATTTGATTTGTTTTATATTTTTTAAACAGTTATTTGACCATTCATTTTCTTTTTTATATTTTAATTATTTTCCTTTTAAATTATACCAAATTTAAAACTAGAATTATATTTATGTTTTATTGAAACTCTTTTTTAAGAAAACATTATTGCAAAATTTAACCAAAAAAATACTTGTATGTTGACCCAAAACAATCTTATCTATTTATAAAATCTTCGTTGTTTTCGTTTTTCTCAATTTTTTTTTTTATGCATCAATATTTGAAAAAGGAAGAATTCGAACCAATAACTTCGTTATTAAAATGTATGAGTTCGGTCCTTGTTGGCTTTAAATATATGTCTTTAACTTTGCTTTATTGCAAACAGCATAATTATGTGACATTTTGTATGAATTTGAATTTCACAATCTTTAATTATTGTTAATTAAAAATATAATTTAGATATTTATTTTTTTAAAAAAATAAAAGCAATATTAAGAATAATAAGTAAATCCAATCTCTCACGCATATTTAAAAAAAAAAAAAAAAAAAAAAAAAAAAAAATCAAATATATGGAAACAAATTCAGATGGTGTAATTAACTATCTTGAAACGACTTAATTATTGAAAGAGCTTGATAAGTTAAGATGGGATGAATTCCATTTACATAGTCTCTATCTAAAAGTTAATATTCTACGGATTTTTTAAAATTCAAATCTTGTTGGGTGCCGGTATAACTCGTGACATTAATTGAGATATACAAAAATTAAAGCGAATAATTATAAATAATTTTTTTTTAAAAAAAAAAAGTTGTATGTATATGTTTTAGTATAATAAGAAAATAAAAAATTTTAATCACCTATCTTGTAGTTACTAATATACTAAGATGACGTTTAAGTATTGTTATCCAAGGCAGGTTGATGTTGTTAAATGAGTATCAAATGTCTAGTTAATGAGGGTTATAAAAACATTAAAAACAGAATGTCTTTTATTAAGTAAAATAAAATGGAGGGAAGGTGGGGAGATAAGGGACACATCATTAGTGTACGGACATGATATTATAATATATATTTTTTTAATCGATTAAAAAATAAAATAAAAATAAAGTCCTTAATTTTATAATTAAGCACTTAATCCAAGATAATCAACGAGATCTCCAACAAATATAACGCTAATGACTTTTGGTGTAGACATGGAGGAGAATGATGAGTTCCATCACCTTCACAGCTTGCTTACATTTCCATTTGCTAGAATCAAACATATTTTTATATTTAGAATAAAGGGTAACAATTCAATAATAAAAAAGGGTAATAATTCAAATGTTGGTAAATAAATGGTTGGAAAATGAATGAAATTTGGTTTCTTCAAAATAAATAAATAAATAAAATAAACATGAATTTTCAAATCCAAAATATCCAAGGGTTATATAGATACGAGACATAAATTTTTATTATCAACTGGAAAAATAACTCAATGTGAATAATTAAGAAGTTATGGATTAGAATCCCTTCCATTAAAAAATAAAAATTGAAGTTATTTTATTAATTTAATTATTTTATTTTTGTAATTATTCAACTTTAACCTCATATATAGTTAGTCTCAATCAATCTATGAGATACCAATTAATTGCTCATTTTTCTTCAAAAAAAAGAAAATTAATTGCTCATTAAACTTTAAGTTTTATCTATATATTCGTTGTTTTTCATAGTTTAATCGTCAAAATAGAATAAATAATATATATATATATATATATATATATATATATATTATAGCAATTGGATATATATATATATATATAGCACGAAAAAAATATGTCTATAAATCAAATTATAGCAATTGGATATATATATATATATATATATATATATATATATGAATATATGAAGTGCATCATTGGATCTCAACCAGTTGAATTAACGATCAATAATACATATTTTTATAATAATTGACCTACATATTGATATTATCGATAATATCATAATATATTTTTGAATTATTCTTCAATCATCCACACCTAATTCAGAACATCTAATGCAACAATTGTCACTAATAGATAAACATTATTGTTTTAACAATCATAACTTCTAGGAAAAAAATTATTTACACGACAATTTAAAATAAGTCTATAAAAATAAGTCCCTCATAAATACTTGCATAGGGCTTGATTTATTTTTATTTTTATTTATTCTTAAGATTACAATATAGTTTGGGATATTCATTATGAAGGGTAAAAGATGGTCTTGAGATACTTATAGGTGATGAGTTCATCATGATCATCACATATCTAGAAATTAATTTCTAACAAGTTTCCTTAACATCCAAATGTTATAAGGTTAGACGGTATGTCCAGAGACATTAGTTGATGTGTGTGCAAGTTGGTCCGGACAATCATAAATATAAAAAAACAGATTTACTGTGAAGGAATCAATTCAAGACTTCTTGAACAATGGATGTATATTGATGACATCGAGCTACTGCTCTCGTTGGCAATATAAGACTTGATTTAAATTAATAATTATCAAAGAAAAATATTAAATCAGCATTTTGTAGCAGGCCATCCCCCTAATTTAATATTAGGTTATTGTGAGAGAGCAATAATGTTTATAATATATGGTAGTATAAAATTCCTATCCTACCCTCTACACATAGCCTCTTTATATATATTCTCAACTTCTGTACTTGTGTTTATATCAAATTAGAATAATATCAAATTTTGTTCGTTGAAAATAATGATAAGTTTGAAAATAATTTTGAACTTTATAAATTTAGGTGACGTGATTTTTGAAATTATTGAGAAGTATGAAAAATGATTTTAAGGAGAAAATATGTGTCGTTGCATTTAATGAAATGGGCACCATTATTATAACACGACGATCAAGGACAATTATATTAAAAAAGAAATAAATATGTATATTTAAAATATTTTCCAAAAGAAACTATGTTATTGTAAATTTTCGCATAGCAATATAAATAGACAGGTATTTTGGGTTGAAACTAACTAAAAACTTGCTCATTTTCATTTAATAAGATCTCATCTATCTGCCAACATAATAGCTCAATCGACATCAATGTTCACGTAATGATTTAAAGATTTTGGGTTCGAGTTTCCCCATTCCTATTTGTTGTAATCAAAAATTTCATTTACCTTTATTAAAAAGAAACATATATATATATATATATATATATATATTAATAACTTCTCCCGTTTTCAATAAAAAAAATTAAAAATAAATAACTTCCTCTCCCACATGCACCTTTGTGAGCCTCTTGTAATTGATTATAAATTCTATCCATAATAGATTAAATTATAACATATGACCATAAGTTTGAATTTATATTATTAGTTTGGTTGTTTTAAGTTTTTAGAGGGGTGTCTATTTGGTTTTTATATTTAAAAAAAATATTATAATTAGAAATTTCAAATATATGTATACACTTTTTTTTTGTGTAGATCTAATTTTTTGTTATTATTATTATTATTATTTAAATATTCTTCATAAGTTTTTAATAAGTTGATCATAATCTCTCAAATCATTTTTTTTTTTTTAAATTAATGTTTAGTAAGTTATTGTTGTTACTTTATTAGCCTATTTTATGTGTATTGTTTACGAAGTAGGCACACATAAGTAAGTTATTGTGTTGTTGCTTTATAAGTCTATTTTATTTAAGAAAATTAAGTTTATAGACTTGGGATCCTGATTTCTATTGAATTATTGATATTTCAAGTGCTCACTTATTAGTGCATAGTTTATTTTTAAGAAATTTGTTATGTATATCAACTTTATGGCTCTCTATTAAAATTATAGTACATTTTTATCAAAAATTCATTAAAATTATGACTAATTGAACTCAATCAAACTCAATGAATAATTAGTGATTGAATTCAATCTGTTTGTTAAGTGATTGAAGTGATTGAGCTCGACTGATTGAGTTCAATCACTAGTTATTGATTGAGTTCGATAACTCAAAATTTTGGTATATGTGCAATTATTTTCAGTTTTGTGTTATAAATGCAACTTTTTAGCCAATTTTTGTTATACATGAAAAATTCCCTTACTTTTATTCCTATTTTAATTTAAATTTTAAATTTAAGTAAAAACTAAAATAATCACATGATCTATATATATATATATATTAACATTTAAAATTAATCTAATAATTATTTAATAAACATTATTTTATATAACTAAAGATTTTGTTGTTTAAAAAAAAAATTATTATTTCAAACTATAAAAATGAGTAATATTAAAATGTGACGGTGAAATAGTTCATTTGAAAGCCCCATAATCAAATTGAATAAAATTAGACTCCTAAGGATTACAAATATATTTGTTTACTTTATTCAAGGTGAATTACGTTTTTGTTGACCATAAGCTTCCAATTCATAATAAGTTATTTTGAGATTGTTTAAGTATTTGCTTTTTTTTTTTTTTTTTTTAAATTCAACAAGAGTGAGATATTCAATTATTAGGTCATGTATTCAATTGATCTCAATTTTTTTTAATGGTATTGTAGTCGTTAAATAAACAAAGTTAACACATGATATAAATTCAACATATAGAATTGAAGGTTTAAAAAAAACATATAGAATTGAAAATTAAAAAAAAATCCTTATTAGACATTTTAAAATTGAATGGGCTTTTTAAACTACAAAGATCAATTCTTTAAAGTCGAGGACCATCCTCATAATTTAAAGACAGTTACATTATCATGGGATGAATTTAAGACAAGTTGGTGAGACTAGTTAGGTAAGTTAATAAAACATGAAATCAATGACGTTAGTAAACTTTATAAAATAGCACCTTAGTATTTAGTTTACGTTGTTCATTACTAAATACTAAATACTAAATAAATGTTTTTTGACCAAACAAAAATAATAGTAAATAGGAGTGTGCAAGAAAAATCGATAGCTTGCACTATATATATCAAACCTAAATGGTAAGGGTTAGGTTGGAATATCACAACTTTTTTGGGTTTAATTGGTTATCGTGTCGACAATTTTTTTTTTTTGTTCGATTCAACTCAACTTGAATTAATTCAATTTTCAATTATAAAAGTTTGTAATATAGCTTTTTTTTTTTTTTTTTTTTTTTTTCTAAAAGGATTATAATTTAATAATATTTGAGAGTGGAATAGATTTTACATTTATGATGTTTTAATCATAAATCTTATATTTTGTGCTCATTAAGCTGTGCACTTATTTATAAGACTAAATAAATTTTTTTAAATAAAAAAAAAAACATTTTAGATCAGTTGTCACAAATGTGAAACGGTTGAGTTGAATAAAAAAAAAAAAAAATAATCTTGAATGAGATTACCACGCATATCCTTAGGGCGTGTTTGGTGGAGGAATTAGGATTAAGTTAATAGATATTAAGTTAGTCTGAGTAGTAAGTTAGTCTGGAGATTAAGTTAATCTGTGTTTGGTGTACGGATTAAGTTAAGCTGAATTAAGTAAAGCTGAATTAAGTAAAGCTGACTGTTGTTTGGTGGAGGGATTAAGTAAAACTGAGTTTCTATTTTTCATTTTTTTTTAAATGTACTGTTCATTTACTATTTAGTAAATATGTTTGATCAATATATATATTATTACTTATTTTAATTTTAACTCAATATCTATATTTAGGTTTAAAAAAATATAAGTTTTATATCCATTTAACAAA
>JBBMEF010000004.1:5224006-5272966 GCA_037832685.1 Sicyos baderoa
CCTTCTCTTTCCAAGAAAGTCCAAATCCTTATATATATATATATATATATATATATATATATATATAAAAGGTTTACATATATTAATAAAAGAAAAAAAAGACTCCTACACAATCATTTTGACTAAACTTAAAAAACTATATTCAAATTATCTGTCAATAAAAAAATGATTTAAATATCATGAAAATGTGTGTAATTAGGGTTAATCAAGAACAGAAATTTAGAATTAATTTTTGTCTGAACCCGACGTATCCCCAAGTTTGAAAATTAAAGATGATAAGGTAAAATTTTAAAGTAAGAAGTTTTAATAAGTTGGATTTTATTATTCATGTTATCGGCTATCTAAACAAATTCTACCTCCTTTTCAAAATCTGAAATTGAAAAGAAAGTTTTTTTTTTTTTTTTTTTTTTTTTTTTAATTAACATTCTATTCTGATAAATATTATGTCTTGAAGAGGAAGCTCAAATAGTAGAATATATAACTAAATTTAAAAAAGAAAAAAGAAAAAAGATAGCTTAAAGAAAATTAAAAGATTATAAATTCAATTTATAACTACCTTAATTATTTGAATGTTTGACTTATTAGTCGTGAACTTGTACCTTATATCTTAAACTATATGTTGTTATCGAACATCATGATGATAAGAAGAATTTGGAATAAAAAAAAGTAATTTTGGTTTGAAATTATGACTCACGAAGACAAAATATTAAAAAAAAACATATTATGTAGAAATTGATTCCCTTATCCATTTGGTCAAAACAAAGAGCCACAAAATGTCCAAAAACAGCCATCCTTTCTCGACAGTATCGGCCGTGTCGTTGAGAGCGTTACTGACACTAATGCATGCAGTATTGTATTATATTTATATTGGTTTTTATTTCAAATATTTAATTTTAGTGCTACACTAAAACGAAAAAAAATGTTCAAAATTGATTCCCGTCATCAATTTAAGTTATTTTAAAAAAGAAAAGAAAATTTAATACTATTAATAATTAGGGAATTTGAACTCTATAACAAATTTCCTACCCACATTAAAATTATAGTAACATTTTAAAATTATTGTAAATACAAACTTTTTTTTTAAGATACTATTGATTAATGGAGTCTATCAGACAATATTGATGAAGTCTATCTGACATTATTGATGGAGTCTATCAGACACTATTGATGGAGTCTATCAGACACTATGAATGGAGTCTATAAATCTGATTTTGCTATATTTGCAAATATTTTCATTATTTTACTATTTATGTAATTTTTTTGCCTTATTGTAATATACATGCAATTTCCTCTAATTAGGGAATTTGCAAATTCGCCTAATAATCATGGTATAAAAATGAAAAGAGGTAAATGTATTTTTTTATAAAAAATAAGTAATTTCTTAGTCTCTCATAACTGGTAAAGTTGGTTGAAGACTTGGATGTGCTTCTCTCAAGATCTTAAATTCGAGACTCATTGTAACATTAATTTATAGGCACATTTTGTATCTTCATTCCTTTAATATCTTCTAACCTAGGGACGAATATGATTATCTTTATTTCAAAATAATAATAATAATATTTTTTTCGATAAGAAAATTCACATTTTATAAAAAAAAGAATACATAATTAACTACGATTAAACATTTGAAAGTACAAAAAATAAAATCAAACACATTCTCAATTACATAGCTTTAATATTTTAACACTTTTCTTTATAAAAAAAAATTATTCTCTCTCAAAAAAGGAAAAGAAGAAAATCTTTCTCAATATGTCAAACTTTTTATATTAAAAATGATTAATATTATTGAATGAAATTTGGATTTAAATTTATCACAGAAATTGATTTAGTATTATAAAAAAAAAAATTATATTAATACTACAACGGAATATTTGAGAATGCAAAGACAAAAGTAAACAAACCAGTAATTATTTTCCCATTTCAAGAAAAATAAAAACAAAACATTTATATGAAAAATGTCGAACTCTGTTTGGAACTTATCTCTGAAATCATCAGAATTTGGGAAGAGACGACAAATTCCAGAATCGTTGACTTATATGCCTCTTTGATCTTTCTTCTCCTATTTATATAATTCATTTATTTCTATTCCAAAAACCAGAGAGAGAGAAAAAGAAAAAGAAAAAAAAGGACCCATTTTCCAGAAATTTCTGTTGGGGGTTAAAGTTCTGTGCTTTTTCATGATCCATTTTTCCAGAAAAGTGAGAAATATTTAGAGAAAAATGGAGGGAGGATTTCATGGAGGCAATAAGAATGATGGGTCAGGTTTTAGAGATTGCTTATCTCTGGTTTGGAAAAATCCTTATGTTCTTCGCCTTGCATTCTCTGCTGGAATTGGTGGTCTTCTTTTTGGTTATGACACTGGTAATTATATCCGTGCTTGTTCGGGCCAATTTACTTACATATCGACTACTTTTTAGAGATAAACCGTCACCTCGTCGTAAATTGAACTCGTAACTTTTTGGTTCGGATTTGGTGATGTGGAATGTTGTTGTTTGTGTGTTGCAGGAGTGATTTCTGGAGCTCTTCTTTACATCAGGGATGATTTCAAGTCTGTCGACAAAAACACTGTTTTGCAGGTCTCATTATTATTTCATCAAAATCAATTTTATATTTCTACTTTCTTTATGCCTTTTTCCAATGTATTTTGTTGATCAAAGCTGGAATTCATTCAATATTGTTAAAAAAAGAAAAAGAAAAATGGAAGGTGAAAGTACTTTTTAATAGCTAAATTTGAGGTGTAGTTTGACAATTACAGTTAAATCAGTTGTTAGCCAAAATATAGACTAAAAAACTTCCTTTCACAGAAATTTGCAACAAAACCAGAATTCATAAGTAACAATTCAAACATAGAAATGCAACTGAATTTTATGAACATGAAAACAGGAAACCATAGTGAGCATGGCAATTGCAGGAGCCATAATTGGAGCAGCAATTGGAGGATGGTTGAATGATCGATATGGGAGGCGAACCGCTCTTCTCTTAGCAGATTTTCTCTTCTTCATTGGCGCTGCGGTCATGGCTGCTTCACCCGGCCCTTCCCTTCTCATCGTCGGTCGGGTTTTCGTCGGGCTCGGTGTCGGAATGGCTTCCATGACTGCCCCCTTGTACATCTCTGAGGCTTCCCCTGCTAAAATACGTGGTGCCCTTGTTAGCACCAATGGCTTTCTCATCACTGGTGGCCAGTTTCTTTCCTATCTCATTAACTTGGCTTTTACCAAGGTGAATCAACCTATAATATCATTCTACATTTGAATCTACATGCTTGCTTTTGCATTATATATTATTCATCTCCAAAACCATCTTCAATGAGGGAGATGTTGGTTTTTAGTCAGAGAGTCGGGGTCGGTTTTGAGGGCGCAACGCCCCCAAAACCTCATTTGTATGGAGATATGGTTTATATTTTTGTTTTGAACTTTATTTTTTGGGAAATCTGTTTAGGATTTAAGAGAGGTGCACTCTCTTAAAACTTTAATGCCCCTTGTCCATAAGTGGTAGCCTCGTTCATAGAGGCTTCGAGTCTCCAACGTATGCTCTTTTGAAGGTTTCAAGTTTGAAACATACAAGTGAGTTTAATTGTAAAAGTACTTGTTTTTTCTCTGGTCCGAGCCTTGAGATGGGTGCACGCGCCCCAGATACATAGTGGGGCGAAGTTCTAATTCCCCGTCATTAGAAAAACTTTAAGTACTTGTTTTCTCCCTCTGCCTTTGAGCATAACAAACACATCATTAGTGAATCATGTAAACTTGTGTTGTCTTCTCGTTCTTTTATTCTTTGTTTATCGATATTAGATTATATCATAACTACACATTATAAAAGAAATTTAAAACTAAACCATAGAAGGGTACCCATGTAGGCACCCGGGACATGGCGGTGGATGCTCGGCGTTGCGGGCGTTCCTGCTCTCGTGCAGTTTATCTTAATGTTAATGCTTCCCGAGTCCCCTCGATGGCTATACCGCAAGGTAATATCACGACCTCTTCTCAAGTAACTAACCATTCTTCATGAAAATGACAATTTGAAGCTTCAAAACACAAAAAAATTTCTGGTTGAACAGGGAAGGACAGAGGAGGCTGACAGAATACTAAGAAAAATCTATCCATCAAATGAGGTTGAGGCAGAGATTAGAGATCTCAAGGAATCAGTTGAAGCAGAGATCAAAGAAAAAGAGTCATCTGAAAAGATTAGCATGATGAAGCTATTGAAAACCAAAACAGTGAGAAGGGGGCTTTATGCAGGGGTTGGACTCCAAGTTTTTCAGCAATTTGTGGGCATAAATACAGTAATGTATTACAGCCCTTCTATAGTTCAGTTGGCTGGCTTTGCATCTAATGAGACTGCACTCTTGCTTTCACTTGTCACAGCTGGGCTCAATGCATTGGGCTCCATTGTCAGTATATATTTCATTGATAGAACAGGAAGGAAAAAGCTTCTTGTCATCAGTTTATTTGGTGTCATAATCTCTCTTGGCCTTCTATCAGGTGTTTTTCACCAAACTACATCTCACTCTCCATTAGTGAGCTCGCAAAACACTCAGCTCCGAGCTTACACGTGCCCCGACTATAGCTTTGCGAGTAATGCTGCTTCTTGGGACTGTATGAAGTGTTTGAAAGCCTCATCTCCAGATTGTGGTTTCTGTGCTTCAGCTGCTAATAAGGTAAAAACAAGCACCAATCTGATTGAGCAAACAAAATAACTGTTATAACATAATAAACAAAGAATAAAAGAACAAGAAAAACAATGCATGAGAAAAACAACACAGATTTATGTAGTTTACTAACTATGTGTTACCTACGTTTACTGACAGAAAAGGAAATCAAAATACTGAGAGAAGAGGTATTCGAGTTTTAAGAGAGTATATTCATGAGGATGACAATCCTACTTGAATCTCCACATGTTCACTTTGGGCGTAGACCTTCATGGTTTTGTTTTTGGGCTTCTCCCAAAAGACCTCATATCAATGAAAATGGTGGTCGTCATTTATATATTCATGATCTTCCCCTCATCTAACTAATGTGGGATACTTTGTTTGCATCCCAACATATATAGTGCACCCCTCTTAAACCCTAAGTATACCGTTAGTATTAGAGACAACCGATATCTTCATATTAATATGATATTGTCTACTTTGGACATACGTTCTCATAGCTTAATCTTTCGTTTCATTCAAAAAGTCTCATACTAATACAGAAAGATATCTCATTTCGTTTTCGAGTTTCACTTGTAAACATGACAACCTCTTACTGTGTGCAGCTATTTCCAGGTGAATGCATGGTTTCTAATGACACAGTGAAAAACATGTGCCACAATGAAGGAAGGCTATGGTACACAAGGGGATGTCCAAGCAAGTTTGGATGGCTAGCACTCATAGGACTTGCTCTCTACATAATCTTCTTCTCACCAGGAATGGGGACAGTGCCATGGATTGTAAACTCAGAGATTTATCCCTTAAGGTACAGAGGGATTTGTGGAGGGATAGCAGCCACTGCAAATTGGATATCAAATCTTGTAGTTGCACAATCTTTCTTAACCTTGACACAATCAATTGGGCCTTCCATGACATTCCTCATATTTGGATTGATATCAGTTGTGGCCCTTGTGTTTGTGCTCATATGTGTGCCTGAAACCAAGGGCCTTCCAATGGAGGAGATTGAGCATATGCTTCACAACAGGGCTTTGCATTTCAAGTTCTGGCAGAAAAGGTCACATGATCATCCATTGGAGAAAACTCAAGGTGCCTGAAAAATGTTAATAAAGTGCATTTGTGGCTTTTAGGTGTGGCTTTGAATTTGCAAATATTTTCTAGATTTTTGTAATTTTTAATAAAGTGCATTTGTGGCTTCAAGTTTATTAGATTAAGTAATTGATATGACTTGATTTAGTGGTTAAAGAGAATCGTGAGCGCTAAGAAAATATGAATTAGAGTCATCTACATCAAAATGTATTTTCTAATGATTTCTTGATAATGAAATGGTTTGTACGTCAAAATTGTTGAAATACATGTAGATCGATTTAAATACATATTGAATTAAACCGTACATGTATTGTATTATCTACACCTCTAGGTTTTTTTAAGTCCACAAGTGGTATTTATACCTATGCAAGTATAACAAACGCAAAGAAAAAAAACTTAAGAAAAGATGAATGTAGTACCATGGATGGAACATATAGTAGAAAATTTAAGTAAAAACACTTAAATTTTAAAAATAAAAAACAAATAATTATCAGTCTTAAAATCTAAAATTGAACATTTGAGATCTAGAATCAAAATGGAATAATAAAAGTTGCCTACAAAATCAGAAGCAAGCAAGAAGGAAACTCGTTCAATTCACTTTGATCATCTACACTGGAGAAGAGTTAGGTTAGCAAAGAAAAGTTAGGTTTGAGATGAATAAATTACAAATATGTAAATAATTCACAAAACACTGTAATTATCAAAATCAGCAGTAACTTGATAGTTTCATTATTTAGGGTTAATCCAACGCTATAGTTACGAGTTCGATATTCGACTACCTATTTTTACGGTTTGTGGTCCCCTAGCCTAATTTATACTATAAAAAAAAACCACAATAATTATTGTATTGTCTGCCATTTTATGGTCAGGGAGAGAGAGCCTTAAATGAAGCTAATACCTGTTTCAGTATGCTTAAAGGCTTTTTGGGTTTTGCTTTACAACTACTCAGAACACTTTAATCACTATTTTTGTAATCTGGGTCTTTCTTTTTTGGATAAATAATTTATGGGTTTTTTTGCAAGAGAGGAGATGATTGAAGGGTAGAGAAGAACAAGATTAAAAAAAAAAGCCTTTTTATCACTATCTCTGAATTATCATCATCAATCTTCCATATGCATAGGACAGTAACCCCACCTCCACTGACCCCTCAAAAACCTAAGTAAAATATGTAATTGAATTTATATTTTCGTATCAGCCTTTTTAATATTTTGGACATATGTCGTAAAAGATTTTTGAATGTTCACTATACAAATTTTCTTAAAACTCTAATCTCATTTCTTCGACATTGTATATTCTTATTTCTTAATCAAACAAATTCTCTCTTTTGTGAGTAAACGTAGTTAAATGTAAATTCATATCTTGTCCCCGACTCTTTTATTATTTTTTTTTATTGTTGTTTGTCATTTTATAACACCATTCTTTCTTTCACCAAGAATCATAACTCACCGACATCAATGTAGATCATATAGTTAGAAGTTATGAATTTGAAAATCCCATCTTCAAATCTTTTATAACTAAAAAAAAAGAACCAACCATTTCTCTTTCTCAGTTAGTGTAAAAAGTAAAAGAGAATCATTGGACAATAACCAAAGGGCAAAAGAGGGCATTGTGTTTTTATAATCAATCTTTGATTCAGAGAGGAATGAAAGTGGAATGGAGGTGGTGGATATTCAAGAACAACCCTGTAAATTCCCAAGAGTTGGAAATGGCAGAAATCACTCCAACAAGTTAATGAACAAAGAAATTGCTCATTCCCCAGATTCTGAAGAAGAAGAAGAAGATGAAAACAAAAGGGTCGCTCTGGTTCATCCCGCCGGAGAAGAACCCGAGCCAGTCGCCGGCGATGGACCTAACCGCCCTCACCGGTGGCCCAACTCGTCGAGAATCATCAGGGTTTCTCGAGCCACCGGCGGCAAAGACCGGCACAGTAAGGTCTGGACATCGAAAGGGCTCCGAGACCGGCGCGTCCGGCTCGCCGTCGGCACCGCCATTCAGTTCTACGACCTCCAAGATCGGCTCGGCTTCGACCAGCCGAGCAAAGCCGTCGAGTGGCTGATCGAAGCCGCTTCCGACGCCATCGCCGAGCTTCCGTCTCTCACCGGCTTGTTCGAGAAAGACCTTCCCAACAACCCGTCTTTCACTGAGCTTCTCACCGCCGCATCGGCGCCGGAAAACGCCGTCGTGGAGCCGGATTTGTTCGCTTCATCTTCCCGGCTTGGGCATATACAACCTGCAGGATTTTTAGGGCAAATCGAACACGATCGGGCTCAACATTTCTCGATCGTCCCTGAAAATTTGAACGACTCGAATCTGAACTTCACCATTTCTTCCGGCGTTGCTGGTTGCAATAGGGGGACCCTTCAGTCCAATATCTCACCGGCTCTTCTGCCTTACCGTCAATTACACGGTTCAAATGTACCTTTCTTCGTCGGAGCTGCGTCGCCGGCGGCGACTGCTCCGGTACAGTTGGAGAATCATCATCAATTGACACCTGCATTGTTTGATGGTAGCTGGCAACTCCATCACTCAGATCAAAAGGGTAAAGGAAAGAACTGATAAGTTCTGAGAAATCACATTTTCCAGGTATTTCAAAACACCATTTTTACTTTTATTTGAAGTTCTTGCTCTATGATCCTGTTCCTGTGTTTGTGTGGTTTTTTTCTTTTGAACTTTAATCTATAATGGTTTCCTCATTACTGAAATTCTTCACATTTTGGATTCATTTGCTGCTAGGGAAGTACATGGTTTGAGTTAGGGGACTTTTTTTGCTTTCCAACCCAATCCTATATTTGCTGGTTGGGTTAGGTTAACAAATTTGATTTTCTCAATAAAAAAAACTCAAATTATATCTCATAAATATATAAACAAATAAAAAAAAATGCAGGTTACTGGAAGAAATATTATTTATGCATGATAATATATTTGAAGATATATAAATTCGGATTGGGTTGAACTAACTAAATTTTAGTCGTCAACCAGAATTGCAGCTCAAGCGGCATCAATGTACACCTAATGACCTAAAAATCTTAGATTCGAGTCTCCCCTACCCCAAATTGTGTAATCTCAAAAAAAAAAAAACTAAATATTAGTCAATCTTAAAACCAGCTCATCCAACAAAAATTATAAAATTATAATTTAATCTAGCCCAAATAAATTTATAATTCAATTTTATTTATTATGGTTTAGATTGGATAATCCAAGTTGTTGTGTTGCGGTTCTTTTGTACACCCCGGTATTGTTGGGTGTCTGATTTGTTTTTGATAGTCACAAGAACATGAATTATTTGACATATAACATACTTTTGTGGGTTTTATACATATTTTATTGGTTGAGCTTTTTTCATGTGTATAAATTATTACGATTCCTGTATGGATTGGCGTGAGGGTTTTTGCCCCCCACTGGCCACTCTCTAGCATCAAATGTTTATGTTTATAGAAGCTTTCTTCTTCTGACAATGCAATGTGTTTGTACAACTAATATTTTCATTGTTTCTGCCCTATCTAATAACTAAGAGATCATAGTTCGAGTCTTCCCATTACTTAAAAAAATAAAAAAGAGAATTTATACTGTATAATAACTTTAGGATCTTCTATTAGAATTATAGCACATTTTTATTAATTACCAGTGATTGAGTTCAATCACTCGAAATTTTGGTATAAACCAATTTTTGATAAAAATGTGTATAGATGCAATTTTTTATCCCATTTTTGTTATACATGAAAACTCCACGAAAAAAATTCTTTTCATTTTTTCTCTTTCTTTAAATGGCTGCTACAGTAGCATCATTAGTGCTTATTGGCTAGCTAGGGTTTCATAGGGCTTGGTGAAATAAGGGCTAATTAAATACTATTCATTTGCTCTTTGTCCTGAGGCCTAAATGTATCCTAGACTGTTTTTTTAAGCTTATAGGTCACATCTTTTATTATATCATATGGGAAAGTGTGTTTGAGTGGATGAGTTTGGAGAAAAGGGGAAGTAGGAGAGGTTAGAAGTGGTTCTGACCGGAATCTTGTTTGGTAGGAGGAGTTATGAGTTATTGTGTCGGAAAGTTTTCGTTTGGTATAAGAAAATTTGGGAGTAGTTTGACTGCTTGTTTGGTACGAGGAGTTGAAAGTAAAAATGGTATGAGGGTTTTTTTTAAGGGTTTTATGGGGTCCTTTTGGGCTGCCCAAGCCCCTGAATTGTATCGTTTGTGATTCATAAAATATATAAATCATATCTAATAATATCTTTTAAAGTATCATATGGAGTTTGTTTTTATTCACAATACTAGGGTGATATGTTTTTTCTTTTCTTTTTGTGAATGACGTATGTGGTTCCTGCTACTACATAGGATACATCAAATTATTTTTTAAATCTAAATATATAATTTTTTATCACATAGATCAGAGTGTAACTTGCATGTGCCTGATAAGCAAATCAGTCAACTTTGAGCCCTCTCCATGCTCTTGGTTTTTGTTTTTAATAAGATTAAAATCTCAAAAAGAGTATGCATGGCAAGTTAAAGTGAAAAAACCATAATGGTTGAAAAAAATAAATATCTATAAAGAAACAGAAGCTAAGTTTATAAGCAAGTAGGATATTAAAATAAAACCATGGATGAGAATAATGTAAGCATTAGTTCTCAAAGGGTGATGTGATGGTCGAAGTCTTGGGCTTTAAAAATTATGCTCTTCTCAAAGTCTTAGGTTTGAGACTCAATCGTGATTAATTAAAGTTTTTTTATTAGGTTCAAGTATGTATTTTTTTTAAAAATAAAATAATTAAGAGTTTTATCTAAAAGCATTTATAATACTTTCTAAGTACATTTAATCATATAATCAATTATTGTAATAAATTTGAACGCCATATTTGAATAATATGGATGATGTAACAAATGTACTTTAAACATTCATCTTTACCATTTTGTCTTATAGAATCTGAATTCATGTGCATTTGAGTACACACAGAAATGTCAAACTATAGCTTTATTGGTAAGGTAACATATCATAGAATTGATGAGAAGATCAAATACATTATTAGATGAACTGATTTTAAGCCATACGTAGGAAAGATGTATATATGCCATTCTAGACACCTGTTTTAGACTCTCACTTGTACAAATAGACAAAATTTTATGTTTTAGACTATCGCTTGAACTAATTGTATAGTGGTTGGAGAGATTGGGTGTTGGGGTGTGCTCCCCTTCGCATACTTGGTTCGAGACTAGTGTGAGGAATAATTTGGTTGTAACGAGCTCACACACATGTTTGAGAGCATGTTGGTGTCTCACATCATCAACTTGCTTAGAATAGAAGATCATGTTTTTGAGCCACTTTTTATTTTCTCCATCTTATAAAGTATATATATATATATAAAAAAGAATTCATTTGAGAAAAGTATAGGAGACTAGGTTTTAAAGTGGAAAAGGAGAACTCATTTCTAGGTAATTTTAGTTTTCCTAATTATTATTAGGAGTTATTTACCCGATTGGTGACCGTTCTTATAATTAAATAGTCTTTTTTGCTTGGTGTTATTTTTATGTCCCTTTATATTGTTCTTTCATTTTTTGTAATAAAAACTCGGATCTTTAAAAAACAACAGGAAGATTGCAAAGAAACTATTGTCCAATGTGGATATTGTTCTTAGAATACCATTAATGCCCTGTTTTTTTTTTTGATATCCATGACTGTTCGGGCCAGTTTTCGCGCACCTCAACTAATGTTACGGGACATATCGCTTGACCCTACAACATTTGGATGCCAAGGAAACCCGTAGGAAATTAATTCCTAGGTAGGTGGCGACCATAGATTGAATTCATCACCTTATGCACCCCAATGTCCTATTTGACTAATTGAATCACTTCATGATGGTTTTAATGCCTGGTTTAATCAATGATCTTTTTCTGTCTCATGCGGTTGTTGTACTAACTTTGTTCTGTTACTTTTAGATTACATATTTCTATTGGATAAAATTGATGGATACGGATACTAAACAAAAAGAACCATCCAGATAAGATTCAAGTAAAAACCATTTGAATTATAAAAAAAAAGTCATAAAAAACATTTACGATACAAGACAACACAATATTGATGGATAATTGTGTTACAATCATGAATCATTGATTGTAGTCAAGAATGCCCAATGGACTATTGGGCTCAAGAAAACAAAAGGCTATTTGGGTCATGTGGGAGGGATCAACAGATCTAATCAAAACCTTAGAACATTTTTTTAGGAAAGAAAATCAATTTTATTGATAAAATGAAAGTGTTACGAAACCTATCGAAACCATGATAGACATTACAAAGGAAGTGAAAGTTCTGCTCGAACGTCCAACAGTAATTTAATCTAATTTGTGTTGCCATTTACTTTTGGCATTATTTTGTTTTTATTTTTCCTCTAGTTGGCATTCTAATCTCTACTTACTAGACATTTTTTATGGCTGTTCATTTAGAATACTCCAATATAGTTGGCATTCTAATCTCTACTTACTAGACATCTTTGCTAGATATTTTTTATGGCTGTTCATTTAGAATACTCCAATCAATTGATCATTTCACTTTCATCTGTGATCTAAGCTTGAAAAACAAGCAAAGATGAACTCAAGAGAATCTTTTTGAACCATTTATTGAAGTCAAAGATTTAGAAAAGTAAAAACTTTTTTTTTTTTTGAAATTACAACAATAGGGATAGGGAGATTTGAACTCAATTGAGAGTGCTAATGCCACTGAGTAACGGCTCATGTTGACCGTAAAAACTTTTATTTTAGACAATAGAAATATGAATCTGTAAAACCTAACTAACCAAAAGATTATAACAACTAAATCTAATAAATCTAACTAAACATGAATCTAATAACTAAATATATTTATTCATATCTAAATATCATTCTCCAACTAAAAAAGTTGAATACTTGGAAACCTGGCTCACAGATTATCTTTAAAAAAAAGTTGAATACTTGAGATATCATTCATGAACATTTTGATTTTTTTTTTTTTTTTTTTTTTTTTCAAAAGAAAGCTAACAGTAAAATGTTTGACTTTGTCGATGCGCTGCAAACGACATGGATAGAATCCAAAATAATATAAAAGATAAAATAAAATATAAGATAAGATAACCAAGTTTTAGGTATTTGAAAGTTCCTATTTTTGAGATCACTCAAGACTCAATAGTTACATGGCCTAAATATTTCATAGCCTTATCTTATCCTCTTCTACCTCTATTTTTAACCACACTACTCTAACAAACTCCTAACTATTTGCTAAAATACCTCAATTATCAATACTTCAATTGCCTAGTGATTACAAAATGTTATTTTTAGATTCCTATTTGTTGGGAATATCAATCTTTGGTCTTTTTTTGGCATATTCAAACCTATCCATTAGATGTAATTAACAAATGGTCAAATCCGGTTTTAGAACCATATCCATTGAATTATGCTGTGCATTCTGGATCTATCAGTATCTCTATCTTAACAGAAATTATCCATAATGACAGAGGTGTGTGATGTAAACTTGTCCAGTGGATTATCCTGTGAGAATAGTCGGGTGTCGTAAGCTGCGCCCGAACAGTCACGGATATAAAAAAAAAAGAAAAAAAGAAACCAGTTAGTAGACAGCTTTCTTACGGATTTCAGTGGACGTCGTTTGTCCGTGGCAGGTCATGATGCTGGAAAATGAAGATGGAGCAGGAGAGGTGGACCGATCATAGTGAGTGAATTACTTAACATTGCTCTCGATCTTCGATCTACACATTTTTATGCTTCTTCTGAAACACTTTGTTTTTCTCTGCTTTGTCCATTTTGAGTTCTTTTGATTCTTACTATGTTTTCATCTGTTATGTGTATGTAATCTTCCACAATCACTGCATGTTTTGTTGTAGAAAAAAACATTGCCAGCAGCTTCTTTTCAATGTGATTCTTTTTGCTTCCATAAAATTCTCCTCCAAAACAACACCCCCTTAACTAATCTTATTCTTTTCAAAACTCTAAAATAAACTTTGAACATACTTCAACATAGCTCAGCTAGTATCAAGGTATATATCCTCAAAAGATCTATCTGATGTTTGAATTAAACCTCCACATGTTGAACTAAATAAAATGCTGAGATATCCATCCAAGATAACAACCTTATATGTTAATCATCTCAAACATTCTTCCATAACATAATCTGCCATTAATTCCAGATGCACAACTAAACCAGTCATAAAACTGATATGGATCAGTAATTTGAGCCATGGAAGAGTAAAAGATATCCCATCTTTAATTGCATCTAAAAATTACTCAGAAAGCACTAGCAGAGAATTCTGAACATGTCATCACTTTACTTTGTGACAGGAAATGAAATAAAAATGGATGAATCCACATCCTTGAAAATTAATTTCATGTGAGTTTCCGTGACTACCAAATGTTGCAGGGTCGAACGGTTTGTTCCGTAAGAAAAGTCAAGATGCGCATAAATTGATAAAAATAAGAAACATAGCGATTTATAGGAAAGTTAATAATGGCTAAAAAAGTCAAGGGGGGGTAGGGAGAAGAGAAGAGAGCGTGTGTTTGAGTTCAATAAATTCTTCATTTCACGTGCATTCTTAAACTCTACAAAGCCAAGAATAAGATGTTTCATGTGACAAACAGCTGCACAAACAAACCAAACCAATAATTAATTTTTGTTTATTATGTTAATTACTTTCATTATTGTTTCAATTTATTGGCTTCAGAGATGGACAAAGGAGGCAGGGTGTTGAGTTACAGAAATTAATTTCTAGATTTATGCAGCTAAGCCTGCATTATTTATGACAGGGAAGCAAATATTGATACTATATTAATTTTCCTATGTTTTCCTATGTTTATTTATGCATTATTGGCATGTAGTGATCATTTCATAAATATAGAAGGGAAACAAGAAATGATTGATAAATCCATTGGCTTCTTCCTCAAGGGCATTGGATATTCAATTTTTCTACACACTAACACACAACAAATTACTTTTCCAATTTAAGTGTAGTTTTGGGGGCTCTCAAATTGGTCAAAATTTCAAATTGAACTTAGTAAGAAAAAGCCAGTGGGCAATGAGTGGAAATGGTAGGCACCATGGAATGTGAAAAGCATCTTAAGACAATGCTACTAGACAAATTATGGAAGTGCATATAGATTGGATTAAGGAGATTTTTTGGACCAACTCAGGTTGATAAATCTATTTATCTGTTCAACTTAGTCTATATATTTTCAAGTTGAGTTTGTCATCAAGTTGTTGTTTTTGTTTTTAATTCGAAAATATATTTGTTATTTATTTTCAACTAAAATATAAATTAAATAAAATATGTTATAAATAAAAAAACTACTTTTAAAAATTAATTAAAATATCAAGTTAACTTGAGTCGATCTAAATTTTTTTTTAGGTCAACTCAAGAACCAATGCAGTTCATAAAAATTTTATGTATTTGAACTCAATCCAAATAAGGTAATTACCCAACCATCAAATAGGTCAATGACGCAATAGTTTCATTGTTTGGTTGTAAACCAATTCAAACCAGCGTCATATGATCGATCTCGAGTATTTGTACTTGTCCTCCTTCCCCCAATATATACTAAAAAAAAAAAAAATTAATAACCCAACCCAATCTATTAAATTGGATTGTGTGGTTCAAGACCTTCAAGTAATTCAGATTGTCCAATTATTTGAACCTCTTTACTACATGGATTAATTCATCTCACGTTAAGTCAAGTAGCATCAGACACGTCGATATCATATGAGTTAATCCACTAAACATTATATATAAGAACAATTTTAATTTATAGTGATCAGATACTTAAAAACTAATTTAGTCTATTAGAATTAGAGTTGTTGTTCTATGAAATGTGGATGTAAATTGACTTAGATACTCAGATTTCACTAAAAAAAAATCAACCTCACATTTGAAGGAAAACTAAATTCAGACCGGAAAGATGACCTAAAATCCACCACACACCTAATGGCCGGTCGGCCGACGAGCTGTATTAAATTTTCTCCAGCCATTTGATTAAACACTCAAACCATTCCAACTCAATTTCTACAACAACATATCAAGATATCAAGTTGAACAAGAAAAAAAACTAACAACTTTGTCAAGTTGAAAAAAGCAGTGGATAAGCCATGGGGAACCAACTGACCTACCAAACAAAAAAGGTGTTCCTCTTGTTCACACTTAATAGTGAAAATGGATGACATATTAGCAACAAGATAAGGTCCATTACAGATCAGTAAGGCCAGTTTTTGACTGTCACCATTCAGTTTCAAAACCTGGGCTACCAAATGAAGAAGCTTTAGCTTTTTTCAAAGAATTTGGCACTTACAACTCAGCTTCACACATTGTGCCAATATTCCATGCCCCACTCACATTCTACATGTAATGATATGCTCAGCTGCATCATTGCACAATAATAGAGGTAACAGTTCACAACTTGGCAACAATCCTTGTACACATCACTGTTTTTGCATAATATGTTCTCAAAGTGTACAAAACCTGTTGCTTAATCATAGAGCCTTTTCCCAACTCCATTTGTTTTACTTTCCTATCCCTTCTAGACCTTCCTAAGGAAAAAAGGAGACAGCTATTAACCATTCTATCCTCTTCTGTGTTTGCACTCAGCAACCAGACACTTGTCCTTTTTTTCTTTGATATCCGTAAGTATCTAAAGCACATCTCAACTATTCTTATGGAACATATTGTCTTTTGATTCTACAACATTTGGATGCAAGAAAATGAATAAAAAATCAATTCACATAGATGGATAGTATAGATTGAATCCGTAACCTCTTCGTTTTTCAAGAATGATTAGCATTCAGACACTTGTCATATGTGTAAATAGCTTCCAGCCAGGAAGAAATTTATTCAACTAGATTTAAGAAAGGCTTACATTTATAAACTTCAAACTATATCACATGGGATCATAATGAAGTCTTACCTACAGTATTCACATATACAGGATTGACAGAGAAGTTAAAGGGACTACAAACTCAAAGCTTTTACAACATCATTCTAGCTGTTTGTCTGCACTCCAAATAGCAAATGCCTGTAACAAAAACAACCAGCAGATGCATTTTCAACTACCACCTTTTTACCAAAAAGGGTCAACCGTTCGTATTATAATGCCAACAACGAATGCGGAATGCGTTTTATTTCTTTGCCCCCTTCTTTCGATTCTAGTCAAAAGTTGGTCCATTGTCATCCACTTATCTCAAGCTGCAAACCAGTAAGAACTTCCTGATTATCATTTTCTAAAGGTATGTAATTTCCTCTTCCCTTTGCGCCATTATTCTTCTATACCTGAAAACCAAACCTCTGATATAGTTACCAAACAAGAACAGTTAACGACTTGAAAGCAAGCCTAAACGACTAGAAGAGAAATAAAGCTTTGCAAACACACCTTGATATCAGATAACCTAGATTATATTATATACTATGTTCAATGTATTTAATCCTAAAAATGTAGATAACAAGCTGCCTTTGAAAACCAGTATAATATCTTGAGGATCTAAAAGGTTATGATTTTAATTTACGGTGGCCACTTATCTAGGAATAAATTTCCTACGGGTTTCTTTGACAACCAAATATTGTAGATTCAGACACTTGTCTTGGCAAAGTATAAAATGAGGCCTAGTTCAGTTCAAAAAGACCCACCAACTCACATGATTGACCAGTGATTATTGTCCCATTATAAACTGAATGAAAATATGCAATAATAGTGATCATTTCCATATCACACTAAGGTTCATCTCACCCAAGAAAGAATCCAAACTAGTCATGGACCACAAAAATTTCAGTTGTTCATAGACTTGTAACAAAGATCTAAATCAACCAATCTAGTTATCTGGCAAGGAACAAAAATTATCTAGCAAGAATCAAAGACAAAAACAATGTTTATATACATTAAAATTTTACCTCGAATGACTAATTTCCCTTTTAGAAAGAGTTCATCTCAAGGCAGTACGTTCTCCTCTTCACTAACATCTTTGCAGCAGTCCTATATGGTTCTTCAAAAGCAGTTGAAGCCCAAGAGCAATCAGAAACATCCTTCTTAGCCGCAGACTGCTCACTAGGCCGGATGGCGACCAATGTAGCGCCTTTCAATATCAATCCATTAGGCAATTCCAAGTGTGTGGCATACCAAAGCCGCATGCTCAAAGCCGGTACAAGGGTTCTCTTAGAAGCCGAAGAAGCCGACAAAGGCTTAACCCTCAACTCCTCAAGCTGATCCCTGTTCATACACAACACCCCTTGTCCATCTGCATCAGTTAGAACCAAACTATCCAAAGTCTTGTGATCGGCTATTATTGGTTGCAACAAATAGTGCCTCGCCGAAGCAGCAATAAGCGAGCTAATCGTCCATACTACTCTCAATTTCAGACCCCCATTTGTGTAAAAGGATTCAGGTATGCTTCCATTATCATCGCCAGCAACCCCATTGCCAATACAGAACCCAATATCAGTACTATTATCTTGAGCAATTGATGAAGGCTTGATCGAACCGGGCTGAATCACCGAAGAAGCACCCAAAATCACACAATTATCCAAAGTGGATCCAAAATCAGCTCGCCATTTCAACATAACCCCATCATCAATACCCAATTCCCCACTCGGAAGCTCGATCCGAAGGAACCGAATCTCGTTGAAATTCTTGAGAACTTGGGTCGGGGAATGATGGGTCACCCCACTTTGATCAATTTCGACATCCTCGTTGGCCCCAACTGCAAGAGACGAGGTAGACGAAGACGAAGCCAAACTCGAGGAGGCTCGCGTCTGACCCAAAAACTGCCCCAACGCTTGGAGGGGCTTGACAATGCCACCAAATACAAACCTAAAAAGATTGAAAAAAGGGCCGCGAGATTTCCCAGAGGAGGACGAGGAAGACGACGAATCGTCATCGGAAATAACACAATCCACCCGAACAAGAACGTTGTCGACCTGGGGGACAAGGCAGTGGAATCTTCGAGAAACAACGCAGCATCGGCCGAGAGCCTTGACGTCGCCGATCTGGTTGAAGATGAGGAGAAGAAGGGAATCAGGAAGACGATCGAAGTGGTCGATACAGAAGGAATCAGGTTCTGGGTAGATCTTGGATGTCAGATCCAGGCGCAGAGACGCCATTGAATGGGGAAATTGAGGAAAAGGGAAGATGGGTAAGGCTGAAATCAAAAGGGGTTGCGTAAATCGGAAATGGGATTCGCAGGGAATCAAAAACTGGAAGAGATCTGAAGGGTAGGAACGGAATTAGGGGTTAAAAGCATGAGATTTAGAATTGGGAGAGAAAAATGGAAGACTGGAGAAGAAGAAGAGGAGAAAAAAAGAGAGGAGATTTCATTGATTTAGATCTCACGATTTTTTGTTGGTTTTTGTTTACAGTGAAAGAGAACGAACACATGAAATTAAGGGGAAGGGAAGAAGAGAGAAAAATGAAAAATTGGCGAAAATAATGCAAAAAGCTGTGTCTCTGATTCTTCCCTTCGTTTTCGCCTTTTTCTTTTCCTTTACTTTTTCTTTTTTGTTTAGTTTTTTTTTTTTTTTAAATCATTTTGCAAACAAATATAAATATAATTCATATGATTAGAATGTAGAATTTAATTTATATAATTAGAGTTTTTCAAAGAATAAATTATATAATTTAAATAAATATATAAACTTTTAAAACCATAAATACTTTTTTTTTTAATTATATAATTTCAATCAACAATTTTCTTTTTTCTTTTTTTGAAAAAAAATCAACAAAAAATTTAAACAATTTAATGATCATGAATTGTGTTGAGTTCACTATTGTTGTAATTTTGTTTCAAAGAAAAAAACTATTGTTGTAGTTTTAAAAATAAAAATCATTTAATTTTTTTTAGCAAAAAAACATATATATATATATATATATAGTTTAAATTCTAGCTTTATTTAGAATATGAGAATTAAATCGATAATTTAAGGACAATAAAATGTTGCGGTAAAAATGAATGGAACAATGTATAAAAATTAATTAAATGAATGATATTATAATTGAGGTCAACAATTGAGATATTAGGAGGCAAGGCTAGGCCAGGTCGATAATGAATTATGTGTTCTTACACATCTTTTTTATCTATAATGAATGAACAATGATCAGATTGTAACGAGTTTCCATTCAATTTTTGTTATTATTATAGGTAGATATTTTTTAATAATAATTACAAAAATTAATTTTTAAAATATCTATTAAGTTTTAATTCTATAATTATTTTTTTGTCAAAAAAAAAAAACCTACTTAACCAAGGAAGAAAACTACTTATTTTAATAAATAATTTTACAATTTTTTTTATCTAAAATTAAAGATTAAAATCGGGAAGAAAAATAATTATAAAAAGAAAATGTAAAAGTTGTATAAATGGAAGCCAGGTGTTGTATGATTTATGTTGAGACGACAAGACTGATGTTAGTTGTTTTTTTCATTTTATACTATGTTTTAATATTTATCTGTAGATTTATAATATTCAAATTTATAAGAAAAATAGATAAAAAATGACGGAACGTTATATAAAATTAATGTAAAAATGACGGAACATTGTATAAAATCAATTACATGAGTAATATTATTATTTAGTTCAACCATACTTTAATACACTTTTTGAGGTCGGAGCTCGATAGGGTCGAGAAATTGCTTCATATTCTCGCCACCATATCTCTACAAAATTTACGATATTTAAAATATGATCGAGTTATGATTGTCTCACACTGATCACGTAATTATAAAAGAAAATAAATAATTTTATTAACCAATTTTTTTAAGATAAAAATGAAAGAGGAAAAATAGAGAGAAAAATAATTTTTAAGAATAAAATAGAGTGAAATTTTCAAGATTTTCTTTGGTTTTAAAAAAATAAATCAACATTTTTAGTTTTCTTTAGATCTCCAAATCTTACACAATATCTCCAAAATATATATATATATATATATATATATATATTATTCTTCATATCAATTATCAATTAAATGTTAAAATTTTATTTGCCATTTTAACAATTAAATCTTTATGACAATAATTATTTTTAATATATTAGCTAAAATCGATCTAATTCAATTCAATGATTTTGTATAAAACTCTGAAAATGCATAAAACTAGCATAATATTATATTAATAATGCATAAAACTCTAAAAATTGAAATCCACCTGGTAGCAGATAGTAAAAAGAATGAAGAAGTAGCACTTAAAAGGGAAAAATAGAAAGCAATGAAAATTATGAAATTATGATTGATTCTTAAATATTTATAGTTTAATTGAACTAATGTTAAGATGGTGATGGTCTAATAGTTTAATTGAAGAGTAATACTTAGGTAAGGGTGGATAAGTATTTCCAAAATACTTACTTATCTTTAGAATCACATATTTTTACTTGTTTGTATTTCTCTTCCCATCAATAAAAGTCAATTTGTTTAAAAAAAGTAAAATTGTATGGCTCTAAGGTAGGTAAGTATTTTCAAAATACTTACCCACCCTTACCTAAGTATTGTTGTTAACTGAATTACACATACAATTTCCTCAAGCCAGTAATAATAATTCATACTATTCTTTATTTTTCTTTTTTTTATAAACAATATTATATTCAAAAGGCAAAACGTCAAACCAGCAAGCTAAATTACACATCTAGATCGACAATTTCCTTAAGTCAGGGGTCATTTTCTTTTGGGCTTGACCATTGAACTTGTAATGTTATGATGACGTTGATGTAGAGGCCGGATATAATCTTCTTGATGTATAATTTGCCTTTTGAATGAAGTATTGTTTCTAAAATAAAACAATAATAGAAATAATAGAAATTCTTATTTATGCATGATATTAAAATGGTCACATTAAAAATACATTCTATTACCTCCCAAATTTTTATCCCGGTCAATACAAATAATTTGTAAACTAAATATATATGAGACTAATTAAGAAGAAAAAAAAAAAGAGAAAATTCATATTAACAAAAGGTGGGGGCAACTAATGCATAAATTTGATGCGGTGGGTTTCGGGTCATAACAAAGTTGGGTTTGGTTGGACCCAACTGGTCTAGGGGCCTATCATTAATTAATTTTACTATATATTTATTATTATTATTATTATTATTATTATTATTATTATTATTATTTTATATATGACTTTAACATAACTAAAATTACAAAAATCATAATTAAAACACCAATCATGTGTGTCATTGATATATTCTTTCAACCTCTCATTATATACAATGACACATTCTTTCAACCTCTCATTATATACTTGGCTCTCCTCTTACTATCCCTTGCTAAGTTTTGTTAATAAATTTTCATAGCCCTAATCATATTTCTCTTTCTCAAAATTAAAATGGCTATAGCTTCAAATTGTCTAACCTTATATTTATAGCTGGTTGTTAGTGCATGATTTTAATGTAGGAGAATTCACCTAACTTAAGTAACATTGTCTACTTTAGACGTTTGTTCGATATCTGATAATAAAATATTCGAATTCATAACCTCTCAATTATCAAGTTAAATGACCGTTGAAAAATGATATAATATGAAATTTAACTCGACACTAAATGAGAGGAAAAGAGGCATTAAAAGAAAGTAGGGCATAGAAGAAGTTAGGGTTCATAAATGAAGCACCACATTTTGCTTCATTCTTAATATTATACATACGTTCTAACTCTTTTAATCCTTTTTCTTAATACTAATTCTTATTATAAAATTTCTCTTCAATGCCGACACTTTGTAATGTGAGATTTGAGACCCCATTCTTTATTTTTCTTGTTCTTTTTTTCAATGTATCACAAAAAAAAAAAAAAAACTCAAAATTTTCAAACGTGACAAAAATCGAAGTTTATCGAACATTAAGTCGGGAACTTGGTCTATACATTATTGGTTAGAACAAAACTTGGCCACGAATCCGACAATATGAGACTAGATTTATCTCTATTGACTTATCTTATTGTATTCAATATGTATGAAAATTAGATAGATATTTAATTTCGCAGTTGGTTATCTTGATTGGTATTCCATTTCAACTTCAATTGTCATCTAGGTAATGTTTGTTTGAGTCCCCTTCCCCATACCTACTATATATATATATATATATATATATATATATATGAAAGTTAGGGATGCAAGAAAAGTTGGGTTAAAATGGCTAATGGTTGATGTGCAATCAATTTCTTCCCCTTTATGTTGATGTAGATGTATATTTTAGTATAATAATACATGAATATAAGTGAAGATGTAATTAAATCATAGCACATCAATAAATATAATAAATGCACAATAAAAATTATTGAAAAAACAGATGGTCAATCCATTCTAAGTATCACCCACGAAGTGTTGATTGAATTAGATCTAATAAAAGTTAAAATAAAAATTATAAATAAATAAACGATATTTTCGAAGTAGCATAGTTGTTTCCGCACGGGCCATGTCTTGGAAGCAATTAATACAAAATGATGTAATAATAATAATAATAATAATAATAATAATAATAATAATAATAATTAAGAAGATGCCCAAGTACAAAAGTATAGTGTATTGAATTGAATTTCCGTATGGTTTAATCGTACTTTACACACAATTCATAGGATCATGGCAAACTCCTAAATTTAATTTATTTTTAAACCATGACAAAAATTTAATGTTAGTTGTTTGAATTTCCCTATTATAATAATTTATGATTTTAAATCAAATATCAAGTGTGAAGAATTCAAACTCTTGTTGTATGTTTAATATAAAACTGGCTTTTATTATCATTAGGGAGTTTTTTTTTTTTTTTTTTTTTTTTAAATGTCATGAGTTTGATGTTATTTTACTCTATATATCGAATATTTACAAAAAAAAAAAAAAAAGAAAGAGAAACTTTAATATGAGTGAATTGAAAGTTCGACCAACAGAAGCAATAACTTAGATGTATCAATGTACATTCATTGATTATGAAGTCATGGGTTCGAATCCTCAACTCTAAACTGTGTAATGGATATTAATATAAATTAGTGGAGAGTCCTCTTATTTGAGAGAAAAAGACAAAAATAAAAATTAATGTAGAAATAGATTAATCTATTAAACCATATTGGTATTATGTGTCTTTAACGAATTCAAATAATTACAAAAAGAGATAAAACAATGGCTAAACAAATACAATATAGGTGCAATAGCCTAAATATTTTTTTTTATATATATTTTTTTTTAGTACATCCTAAATATTTAAGGAAAAAAAAGAGGAGAAAGGAGAAAAGAGAAAAGAATAATTAACTTTTAGGAATCCATTTACTTTAATGGAACAAGTGGGAGGATGGATTCCAAAGTAGATGTCAATTTTAGGAACACATTTAAATATCAAATGTTCTAAGCCCATAAAAAGGTAAGCAAAACCAGTAAGAACATGTAAAACAAAAATATGTGCATGTGATATTAATATATATAATGAATGTGCTTTGGAGGGTGGATGTTTAATTATTTGTTATTCAAAATTTTAAAGTTTGAAGTCTTTTCAAACATATATATTTACTTTGTTTTAAATTTCAACTTCTATTTAATTTTAAGCTTTATACTAAAAAAAAATTAATTTAAAGAAAAATAAGAATAAAAGCTGAATATATTTTGAAATTTTATAAAAGAAGAAAGTAATGTTTAAAAGAAAAATTTACAAAAGGAGAGAAAAATTCCATAAATGCCAATTATATATATATATATATATATATATATATACTTTTCAAATATATCACCAAATTTTGATATTTAAAAAAATTTGATCAAATTAAAATAAACTTCAAAATAATATTTAAATTTATATTGTATATTTGCAAGTGTCAAAGTTAACGATCTCAATAATTTTTATAAAATAATTGTCCTATCTTACAATATTTATTATAAAAATTTAAAATCAAATATTAAAAATATTAAAATAATAATAATAATAATAATAATAATAATAATATAAAAGGTCAAAATAGTCATTTGCATTTTAAGTATTTATTTAATTTTTATTAGATTTTATATTTTATACATTTATTTTAACTATTTAAAATATTAGACATTTGTTAAATATATTTTGAAAAAGTAAACATTTGTTTAATTAACATTTTTTTACTTAAGCCTATTATTTCTTTCATCGAAGTACTACAGATGTAAAAAAAACAATGAGTAATTTGAATTAACTTACCTAAATTATAAAAGTTGAGTTAAATTATAATAATTTTTCAAATTTAGTTGAGTTATGATTTAATCATTTTTATTGGGTTTAGTCAATTTTGGACTCAATTAAAAATATATATATAATTGTTTTTTAAGATTAAATAATAAATTAAGTTTTTAATATATTTATAAAAAAATATTCATTAATAAATAGATAATTTAGGTTCAAATATAGTGTCATATATATATATATATATATATTACATATTATATATTTTCTCATTATAGAGAGAAAATAAGAAATTTTCACAACTCATAACTCAACTAAATTTAATTAAAAAAATATATAGGTTGAGTTACTCTATATCAGTTTTGGTTGATAAAATTCATCTAGATAATATACACACAAGCTAGTACTATTTTATACTTATATAACTTACAAACCTTCTTAGATGAATAAAAAAATCAGTCAACAAAAAATAAAGTATTTTTATAGAACTTACGTCATAACATAATTTAAATAATTCATCAACTTGATTGAAATAAAAAAAATATCAAAGAAATAAATAATCATTCAAACGGATAAAAAAATATAAATAAATAGATAACACCAAAAATAAAATTCTTGAGAATTTTCTTTTTTTTTAAAAAAAGAAAAAGAATATTTATACATTGATATATGTAACCAAGAAGAATTTGATACACTTACTTAAATAAATCCAAAATGAAATGATTGACCAAATATGATAATAAAACAGCTAAGCTTTTTTTCCCCTTTAAATTGTCACCATACATTAATGCAATACAGCTAACATATGATAAGAAATTTCTAGGACATGACCCACAAGATTTTTTTCTAATAAAGAAAAAGAAAATTAAAACTTTCAAAAGCATTTTTAGGATTGCTAATCCATAGCTCTATTTAAATTATATTAAATATTGTAAAATATTAGAAGCTGTCCTGGCTTTATAATTGCACAACCACCAAAAGCTTCTCATTATTTTGTCTCTAATGTGTCTCTTCTTTTTAGTGTATAAAATGTCCATATCCTCATATTATATGCTTCCATTTATTATAAAATTAAGAGGAAAAGACCTCTCATTTCATAATTTTCTCAATGATTTGAAAAGTTAAGTGCTAGGTTATTGGTCAAGCTCCTCTCTAATGAGATGAATAATTATAAATAGTCCTTATCATTTAACTTTTTTTTTTTTTTTGAAACTAAGTCCTTATCATTTAATTAGTTAACTTATATGGTGTTGATTTGATTTTTATATTATTTTATTGATGAAAGGTGATGTAATGAATCTATGTGAATTAGATAAAATTGAAATGGATTAAATTTATGTGAGATTTGATTTGAATTTTTTTTTCTCTCTTTTAAGTGATGCCTCAACTATTTTTATGGAAAAATGTATGATTCTAACATATTTGATTGTCGGTTTTTTTAAAAAAAATTAATTCATGAATTAAATCCATAATTTTTTAGTTTATGAATTAATGTTGTTTTGATTAGTGCCCTTTTATTTGTTAAATAGGAAAGAACTTACAATTTTCACATGAGTTTGATTTTGTTTTTAGGTCTATTATTTGTTTGTAGGTTTAGGTCTCACTTTGGTTCATAAATTCCTAGAAAACTTGCAAGATTAATAAAATTAATATATTAATCTAGAAAATAATTATAAATATGATCAAAAAATTTGAAATTGAACACAATAAAAGTTGAAGTCATGCAATTTGTAAGGTATACAATACCTTACCATTTTCATAAATCAATCTAACAATATCAAACACCAAATGAACAGAAATACTGATAGAAACTTCATCATTATTGACATTCTGAACATAGCTTAATACATCACTAGTAGAAATAAAGACAAGATAATAAAGGTAATGACACGCTAACTGGTGAGTTCAAAAGCACCGGTACATCTCTTCGAAGTCCTATGACTTAGTCTCCAAAATAAGACTCTCCTTCCTTACAATATTTATTACCCCCAAGAGCCTCTTCTTCCCCCTCTCCATACATAATATCTTATATTATGGAATTACCCATTTTGTCCTTTCTAGAATATTGACAACAATTGAGGTGAATGAATTCAATCCACAGTGCCACACTACTATACAAAGTTGTTTAAGGAAATCTACTATTTTATTGTGTGGTAAAGAAGTTTAGAGATTACAAATGTTAGAAGAATCACTTGGGGAAGCACTTTGTGGCCTTTCCTTCATCAGCTGTGGAACATCAATTTCCAGCACATCATGGAGAGCCTTGGACCCTTCTTTCACCTCATCACAACTGCACAACAAATGTTTTGCAATCAAAATACCAAGTTTGTAGACCTCGAAAAGTTGAACATCCAACTTATGATCCTAAGAGGGGAGGATTTATGTATTCGAGTGATTATCTCATAATCAAATACACATCCAGAAAATTTACTCCAACGTTTAGAAATCTCCATCAAATCTGGCCATAGGGAAATGGAAGAGGCAAAGACTAATCTCATGTCGGGATGGCACATTATCCAAGTCAACTTACTTGCACTTTGACAAATCGATTTGCACTTTGACAAATCTCACGGGACAGATCGCCTGACCCTATAACATTTAACTGTCAAGAAAAATGTGAAGTAAATTAATTCATAAGTAGGTCAATGATGAAACTTATAATCTCTTAAATCTCAAAGTCCTTTATGACCAAGTCCTAGTTCTCGGCTTCTTAAAGGAGTTCAAACAGCCAACTCCCTCTCAGGTTTAGTTAATATATATCATATGCAGAAACAGGAGATAAAGCTTTTCTTTTGAGCTCCACAACCTCTTCCTCGAACACTCTTGATGTATTGTGGAAATCGTTCCTGAACTTCAAGTGAGGCAATAGCAACTGCACTTGCCAGTGGATTTCCCCCAAAAGTACTGTGCACAATGAGATAAAGAAAAAGGTGAGTCTTAATTTGACATTACAACAGTTTTCGCAACTTTTTTATATATATATGTGAGTATCCAGATCAATTTACGCATACTTCGACTTTTCTCACGAGACATATCGTCTGACACCAAAATATTTAGATGTCAAAAAAATTATTTTTTAAGTAGGTGGTCATCCATAGATTGAACTCATAACTTCTTAAATTTTCAAGGCCGTCTTCCATCGCTAGGCTTGCATATTACTAACAGACAAAGAAGGACTCTAAAGAAGCTGCAACTCATTTTACTAACAGACATGAACCATTCAATTGTTTAAAATGAATTTTTTTTTTAGGTCACAGATGTGGCTTTGCATAAGAACTGACAACTTTTTTCTAGCCAACTTCAACGCAGTTTCCACTCCTTCAGCACCGGTGTTCATTGGAAGCACCATATCATAGCCAGCCTTAGGATGCTTTGACAATCTTTGGATGACAATGTCCCTGCAAGCACAAGGCAATAAAATTTAAGATGAAATGAGAAAACACGTATTCAATAGTGTGAACATCCATCTTAAAACTAATTAGTGATGATAGGAGTAGTCTACCTACCTTATATATTTGTCTCCACTCTTTTCGATGTGGAATACTAACATGCCCTCCTTAAAGATGGTGACTCTTTTGGGGCTCACCAATCTTGAATCGGACCGAATACTTGTTTAGGTTTAATGGGCTCTAATACCATATTAAATAGTGTGGACATCCATCTTAAAACCAATTGGTGATGAGAGGAGTAGTTCATCTACCTTATATATTGCTATGAGATATCTATTCTTTTTTATGTGGATCCTAACAACACGTATACCATTCAAATAACGATTACGTAACACATGGAGATCAATTACACTCATTTATTTTAAAAAAGAAAAACATCATTTCACTAAAATACATATATATTCTCAAGTAATTTTTGTCTCACTTATATAAATAACTCATTTTTCTTTTGGGATTGTTTGTTTGACTTATTTAGATTTAGATAGGATAAGTTTTAGAAGTTATATTGAGTAGTTAAAAATTGAAAAACTCGTTTGGATGTAGTTTTTATGTAGAAAAATTAGAGTCAAAATTTTGTTTGAATGTAGATTAAAAATGAGCCGTTATTTTTAATAGTTAAAAATGAATTATTTTGATTAATTTGAAAGAAATAATTAAAAATGGTTAAGTAATTATAAATGAATGGTTAAAAATAAATATTATTTTTAAAAGTAAAAATAAAAAGAAGTTAATAAAAACTGGTTTGGCAGTAGGTTATCAGGAATGAATTATTAACCCCTTCATTCCACTACAGTGCACTTCACTTTTTTTTTTACCAAAAAAACAAACATAGCCTAAAAGAAAATTTATCACTTTCCTAAAACTCAAAAAAAAATTGATCTTTATGGTGGAAAGAAACTCATGGAAAAAAAAGGAAATGAAATAGGAATTGCAAGCAAAGTGGAAAGTGTAATTCATAATTCATGGCTGGTGTTGCCTCCATTCTTCCCATCTCCTTGTTTGGACCCAAAATTGGGAGTCGAAAAAAACCCATTTTGAGGGCAAATGCGGAGCTTCGTAGAACCCAGAAAATGGGGGTGCCATTCAAGCTAAGGGATGAACAGAGCCGTGTTTTCCACCAGCTCCCCTCTGGCCTGCAAATGGAGCTCATTCTGCAAAAGGGTTCGCCCCAATCAATGCCTGAAACTCCGAAACGCCCTCCTCTCATCTTCGTCCATGGGAGCTACCACGCTGCTTGGTCCTGGGCTGAACATTGGCTTCCATTCTTTTCGGCTTCCGGCTTCGATTGCTATGCCATCAGCTTGTTGGGTCAGGTGGGTCTTTCTTGGTTTCATTCTTTATTTCCTACTTTCTTTGTGACCACCTTAGATTGAACTCATAACTACTTGGATTTTCAAGACACTTTTCTGTTATGAAAACGCGATCGACAACTGAAACAAAAAAAGAAAAAAGAAAACGTAAGAGAAGAAGAAACCAACACACATAAATTTACGTCGTTTACTAGCGTGTTAACTAGTCCACGGAGAGAGAGGAAGAAATTTTTTATTAAGAAGAGGCGAATAATGAACATCATAACCAGCTAGACTCTCATTAAACCCTATTACAAAATACGTAAACTTAAAAACAAAATGCGTTGCGGAGTGTGGTTACCAGATGCAGAATGATGCAGAAAGATGCAGAATGCGGAAAAGCGTTTTCGCAACAAGACCCCCGACTAACTAAGCGCAGGGCATCAGTCGTTTAATGCATATCGCAACACTTTCAGTACTAGGTCAATCTATAGCTGGTTTTCTTGGTCCATGCCTAATTTTTTTTCTTCTTAATACGTATCTGTGGTAGCCCGGACTTGAGAGACATCACGAGATTTTATAATTTAGCTCACTCGTAGGTTTGAAACGTAAAAACTTTAGCAGAAGATATCTTGGAGACTCCAAGATTTTACAAATGAGCTCGCCCGTTGAGACAGTTCGTGCCTAATTAATGGCTGATTCTATGCATAAATTGCCTTGCTCAAACCATTTGCATCTTAATGTACATAAAATTGCCGTTGTGGACTAAAAGAAACTGCTAAACTGTTTGCACCCTATCATATTTCTTACTTGGAATGAAATTATGAATTGTCAGGGTGAAAGTGATGCACCATCTGCATCTGTTGCTGGTACTCTCCAGGTAATTTAGCTATCTATCTACTTGAAAGTTCTTCTGTTCTTTGGATGAATTTGCGGTCTTCTTATTCATTCTTCATTCCAAGTTTTGTAGTAGACACATGCGAGTGACATTGCCGATTTCATTCATAGAAGTTTTAGTACACCGCCAGTGTTGCTCGGGCACTCATTTGGAGGGCTCATTGTGCAGTATTACATAGCAAACTGCCAACATGAGCATCTTTCAGGTAGCTACCTCATTTTCATCAAGATCATTCAAAAGGGTTTGTAAAATGTGTAGACTTAATCTTTCACCCTGCTTAAGATATTTTTTTTTTTTGTAACAAGGTCAAATATTTCACATGTACATTTCATATCCTATCTTAAGAACCTATTGAAACTCGCAATCACAACTATCAAGGTTTAATTGTTATTTAATCCTTATTTCATACTTAATGCATGATTTAGGTGCAGATAAACTGTTTCCAAGGCTTACTGGAGCTGTTCTTGTGTGTTCTGTACCTCCCTCCGGCAACAGGTATTTATCCATGCTGCATAGTTCAGAACCGTTTTTCGTGAAAACAAGCAATTTAACTTGGGATCTTTCTTCACATATTTCAGTGGACTCGTAAAGCGCTATCTCTTTACCAAACCCATTGCTGCTTTTAAGGTACTTGCTCTTGGTCAAAGAGGGTTTTGGGGTGTATAAGGTGATGAGTTCAATCCATAGTGGCCACCTACCTAGGAATTAATTTCCTACAGGTTTCCTTGACATCCAAATGTTGTAGGGTCAGGCGGTATGTCCCGTGACATTAGTCGAGGTGCGCGAAAGCTGGCCCGGACAATCACGAATATCATAAAAAAAAAAAAGGTACTTGCAGTAGTTATTATTTCTCAAATTCATTGGGTACTTCATAAGTA
The DNA here is from genome assembly GCA_037832685.1 of Sicyos baderoa. Classification (NCBI taxonomy): domain Eukaryota; kingdom Viridiplantae; phylum Streptophyta; class Magnoliopsida; order Cucurbitales; family Cucurbitaceae; genus Sicyos; species Sicyos baderoa. Next base: position 5,255,366 of record JBBMEF010000004.1, read on the forward strand.
GGATGTCTGTGGTAATGACTTCCATTTTCCTAGATCCTATTTAGTCAATAAAATAAAAGCATTCCATTTAAAACATAAGTGAACATGACATATTTTTACTGAATCTTAAATTTTCTAATGTGCTCCCACTTATTTTTGGAGATTCATGGTTACCTTGCTTCTATTTGAGTAGGTGACACTCAGTTTGGCTGCAAAGGCCTTTCAAACATCTCTTCCTCTTTGCAAGGAGACATTTTTCTCTGCAACAATGGAGGATCATCTCGTTTTGCGGTTTGTATAGTTTGAAATGACTCGAGTTAATTTTGTTATTGCTATCATTGGGTTATTTTCCAATCCATGCGTGCATAATTTGAAATTTTATGGTTTTGAAAAACTAGGCATTCCTTTGGTTTAGTGAATGCTCGTGCTCCGTCTTCTACGGTTAGGTGGGGAGCATTATTCTGTTTGGTGGTTGTTAGTCCTACAAAACCCGAGTTAGAGAGCTCTAGGAACTATATGCATTGCGCGTTTAATTGTTAGTCTATAACTTGTACATTTCATGTTTTCGACATGGAGTAACATCAAGCTATTTGAGTTTCTTTGCAAGTTGAATATAGTTTTTTTTTAGTTTAACAACAATATTCGGGATTGGAGGATTCGAACCAGCAATCTCTTGGTCGAGGATACATGTTTGTGATCTCTTGGTCGAGGATACATGTCATACTGCTGAGCTAAACTCACTTTGGCAAATTGAATATAGTTGTTATAATTGAGTTTTCAGTTTACTTTGAGTTGAAGTTCCCCAAAAGTTACAATCCTGTTATTTATTTACACATAAAAATCTCATTGTATCAGTCTGTATCAAAACTTTCATCTGTTAACCTAAGAATTACAAACATTTTCTGCCTCAAAACTCTAAAATCCCTTCATTATCTAATGAAACAAACATTCTTCTTCTGATCTTTCAGATATCAAGAGCTGATGAAAGAAAGCTCAAGGATGCCATTATTTGATCTGAGGAAGTTGAATGCATCTCTTCCAGTTCCTTCTCTACCAAATTCTTGCATTGAAGTACTAGTGCTGGGTGCAAGTGATGATTTCATTGTGGTAAGTTTCCATGTCCAACATACTCATTTATTCAATTATTTCCTAGTTTTATTCATCTGCAGGCCATTCACCTTCCATGTCTTTGTTCATACCAATTTAGGCTCTGCCCATTTATTATTTTGCTTTTTTTCTTCTTTTTACTCTTTGAAATCTTTTATTTTATAGCTGGGGGAATCAGAGTTTCGCCTCGCTACATATCTGGGTCCCAAAGCTCAGACCCAAGAAATAACAAAAAAAAATTCAATTAATCACACTCGTGCCTACCATGTCTTGGTTCATATCAATGTAGGCTCTGCCCAGCCTTTTTTTTTTTTTGTTTTCTTAGTAATTTATTTTATGAGTGGAAATCAGAGTTTTGGGGTGTTAAGGCCCCAGACCAGAGAGATAATAAAAAAAGTTACAATTAAGCTCACTCATGTTTCAAACTTAGGACCTCTACGGAAGCAACGAGGGATTACGGAATGAAAAGAATTTGGGTGCACCCCGGGTAGCACCCCCACCACAATATCACTCATTTAGAGCTACACATCTTTTTTTTTTTTTTTTCATAATAAATACAAAATAAGAAAAGAGAGATGAGATGTGTGGTACCAAAAGTGCCACATAAGTGATATTATAGTGAGGGTGCTACCCGGAGTGCACCCAAATTCTTCTCTTACAGAATTTACAAAAATACTTTTCTCTTCAAGCATAGTTTTTAGATTCAAAACCCACCCCCTTATTTAATGGATGGGGATTGCTTCTTCTTGTGTAGGATTCTGAAGGATTGAATGAAACAGGCAGGTTTTACAGTGTGACACCAATCTGTATACAAGGGGTTGCTCATGACATGATGTTGGATTGTTCTTGGCAGAAAGGTGCAGAAGCTATTCTAAAGTGGCTAAATTGTTTGGGATCATAAAATATAACATTCCTCCAATTTTGTTATTAACATTCACCTTTCTTCTTGCACCCTTTTTGAGATCAAACCTTTTCGGATTTGTTCGAAATAATATCAAAATCTAAGAGTTTTTCTTTTTGTTGATATTTTTTATTGTCCGGGTTACCTTACGCACACATCGCTATTCTCACGAGATATACGGTTAACATTTCATCGAATCTCAAATCTTGGTGTTCCATGTTTGAAATTGCATTATTACACATCATCTATATGCTATAGATCTTGAATTGAACCAGAGTTAAATGTGGCAAGATCTAAACAATCCAGATATTTAAAAAAAATGAGCCTTTTCAAATTTTGCATTCAAGAAAACAAGTCCCTTCTTTACAAATTACAACTCTAAACCTCTCAAAAAGAAGAAAAGAAAGTCAACTCAATGGATGAGTTATCATCTTCGAGGGGTGGCATAGGACTTGGGTTTTGAAGGTCTGCTCATTTCAAAGTCTTCTGCTTGATACTCACCTATGACATTAATTTGTAGACACTTTCCGTGTCTCAATTCTTTCGATGACTCCCGATGTCTAGCCTAGGGACGGGCGTGGCTATCTTGGATATAGTTGAGTGAAGCTCTCCGATTTTCATTTCAAAAAAGAAAAAAGAAAGAGTTATCTATTGTAAGGTGAAGCAGATTGAATCCGATTCTTCCTTTTCTGTAAGAACCCCTGCAAAGATCTCTTCATGGAGAGCCCAGAACCAGCTTCACGATTATAAGGCTCGGGCAATGTCGGTTTCGATTTCTGTCGTTGACTCGGCGATTTCTCCTCCATTTGTCTGGTTGCAAGCATTATTATAGCTTTTGCCTGGAATGCACCAACAAGTTTTATAAATTACAAATTCAATCCCAAAAAAGGAAACAAAAAAATGAAGAACATGGAGAAAAAGTACCTGATCCTCTGTAAAATCTGCAACACAAACTTTCCCATTGTAGAAAATAGTCATCTGCTGCTGAGAGTTTTTGCTTGGTTCATCATCTCTGCCATTAAACACAAACTCAAAATCAATTGATTGACTTGGTGGTCAAGAATGCTATTACTATTAAGAACCGATGCGTTCAATTTATAGAGGATATCTACCTAAAAAATAGTTTCAAAATGATTTCTTTAACATCTAAATGTTATATGTTGTCAGACAGTCAATCTTGCGAGAATGACCACGAAGCTAGTTCGAACACTCACATAGACATTAAAAAAAAAAAAAAAAAAAAAAAAAAACCCAAAATTTAGAGAAAGAAAAGGAGAGGCAACTTACAAGAGCTGGCCGCGGCGGCGGAGGTTGCCGGAGTCATAATCGGAGAAAGACAGAGAAGGAGACAGACAAAGTTCCAAGTTGCAATTTTGCTCCATGGAAATGGGAAGAGCCGCCATTAAAACATAGCAAATCCAAGGATTTAGAGAAATGAAAAAACCCAGATGAGAAAAAAGAAAACAAATTGGAAAAATATGAGATTTTGCACTTAGAAATGAACTCAATGAATGTTTATATAGATTTATGTTTGTAGACGAAAAAGAAAGAGTAAGATAAAGAAAACTACAAAAACACGTTTGAAATGTTTAAAATGTAATTTTTTTTAACATTTTTTTTAGAGTCACGTGATTTTATATTTTTCTTTCTTTTTTAGAATACATTAGTACAATGCGTGGCTGATGAAAATTCAAACATTCTACTTATATAATCGAAATGATGAGTGGCGCAATAATTTCATTATTTGGTTATAAATCAGTTAACACTAACGTCACAGGTTTAAACTTTTGAATAATTGGTATTTGTAATTTCTTCCTCCAATTTGTGACACTCATTACACAATTTTATACCAGTTAACTATAATTTACAATTCTCTTGATTTTAATGTTCAACTAAATTTTCACCAATATCAAGATCGAAAGAACCATCAAGATCAAAGGAGACCGGATTTGACAAATTTGTTGTTTAATGATAATCTAGTTCAACATTATAATCACATTCGATCACAAAAATCGGTATTTAAAGTCTCATTTTTCTAGGATGAAACTTTGTTAATATATTTAAGTACGTGACCTTTTTGACCAGTGAAATTCAAATAATTACCTATCAGCAAAATTTGACTCAGCCACTAACAATATCTTTTTTCAAAGTAGCGTTCGAGAGGCATGCTAAATTAGCCAAATATTAACAAAATTTAACTTTTACGAATTGACTTCTTTTTTCTTTTTCTACCTCTGTTCTCGATCACTAGTGAGTCTCTTTTATAAATTGACTTAGTTATATTTTAATACGAATTTTTTTTGAAATTTTCAATAAACTAATCGAAGCTGAAGCATTTAATATATTTAATTTAAATGTATTTTGAAAAACACGTGGAATTCGTTTTTTTCTAGCATATTCCAACTTGTCTTCGCATTCATTTCGGCTTACCAACTTCATTGAAGCTTTTTCTAAATCAAACGTTTCAAAAATGTGATAAATTAAAGTTTACGTAGTGATTTTGAGTTTGAATATGATTATATGAAATTATTCCAAGTAGAGATAGTTACAAGCCTTAGTTTAATTTTATTTTCAACATACAAATTAGATTAGGAGGGATAATATTAACCAAAAACTAACTCAACATCCGATAGACAGTAGCGCACAATTGGTTAGTTTGTTGATGTTAATTTATTCCGATCACGAGTTTAAATTCGAGAATCATTATTTAACTTTAATAATATTTGAGAGCAATTGTGCTAGAGTTTATTGTGCCTCTTTTCTAATTTATACTAAAATAAATCATTGAAAAATTAAATTAGTTTGTGCTAGAGTTTAAAATTCCACTATTATTATTATTATTATTTTTTATTTGGATTAATATTCTCCTGTTATTAGTTAGGGAGAATACGTATAAATTTGACTATTATGCATTCAACAATTCAAATGGAGAAAATTTTGCAAATGAACTGATTTTCTTTGGTATTTTATTTTTTGAGAATATAACAATTGGATCGGGGACGGATTCAAACTCATAATTTTTTAGTTATTGAATATTAAATGTAAATTATGTCGTTGAAGAATTGCTCTTATTGATAATTTTCTTTAAAATTAAGAAGTATAAAAATTCTATTTTGGTATTGAGATAAAGCATGCAGAATAAAATAACTAAGTCAAGTGGTATACATGAATTAATTAATTTAGCGTTGAAAAAGTATATGTTAAGCTACAAGTCAAATTAATTCAAGATTAATTCAAGATTACTAGGTCGTACAAGATAACAGTAGAGTTATGTTACTTTTAGCAAGTATATGTCTTACTTTTGACATTTACACAACTACTAAGAATTACTCAAACTCAATATTTCAAATAATTCATTTTTATATTCATTTTCTATCTTTTATTTTTCATTATTCAAAGGATAAACATTAAATAAGAATTAATTGCGTTAGTAACTATCAATAATTCTCTTAAGTGATTAGGAATGATATAAACCATATTTTAGATTTTATTAAAAACTGTTTTTTAGATGAAAAAAAAATATAAGATTTAGGCTTGTTTAGTTTGCAAGTTGAGATCCAAATTCAATCAGTACTGTAATCGAATTTTCCTACCCTAAATTACCATGTTTGGTTTATTATATTGATAACTCAAAATAAGAAAATGTTGTTTCGAATCCCTCGATTTTAAAGGCTAAATCAAATTACTCGAAATCCTTACATTTACCAAACAACTGATTCCAAACCCACTAAATTTTAAATCCAAATTCCTAAATTACAAACTGCAAATCAAACAAAGCCTTAAAAATTTGAATTTAAGTTATCAATCTCGATTCTCTACGATGATGAAGAATCAAATGCTAAACGAAAGCCGCCATTAACAGAGCTCAAATTCTTCTCAATTTTTCCGCCCCCATTTTCCCCTTTCCATTCCTCGGCTTCAATCTGATCTGATAACTGATACCACAATCTTCATCTTCATTACTTCGATCTGTAGATCGAAATGGCGACTGTTTTCCAGGGGATTGGAGCTGGAACGGCTTTGTCGCCTCCAAACAGTGTCGATTCCAAGAAATTCCTGCTTCAGCCAGCCAGATCTCTCGCCCGTTTCGGTAATTTCTTTCATCCTTCTCCTCGATTTGATCTAGAGAGGAAGCTTAGGTTCTCGATTGCTCGAATTCATGGAAGATCTCACCGTGTTCTCAGTCTCGGATCTCGCTTCGAGCATTTGATCAGTAATGCAGTCGCGGTTGGTTCCTTTCCTCTCCTTCCCCTGTTGTCTTTCATTGCTGATTCAATCAATTGCAAATTGTTAGCTGTAACGTCTTTGTTTGTTTGTTTTGTTTCTTTGATAGACGAAGGCTGATTCTTCCTCTGCTTCTTCAACAGCGAAACCAGGGTATGCAATGTTTCTCTCATTCCTGAATGCATAATACTATTTCATTCCTTTTAATTATAACGTCTTGTTTGGTTTGCCGTTTGGAATATGTGGAATCCGGGGGTTTGGAATTAGTTGTTTAGTAAATGTAAAGATTTCGGGGGTTTAGAATCCGGAGATTTGAAAACCTAATCTTTTAAACAAACCAAACAACATTCTTTTTATTTTGGATTATCAATACAACAAACTAAACATCGTAATCAAGATTCCGGAGAATTTGATTACGGTACTGGATTTCAGAGAACCTGGATCCCAACCCGCAAACCAAACAAGGCCTAAGCAATTTAAATGCCGAGGCGTTAGGTTATTATATAGGATAAGGATTTGTGTTATGTTGTTGTGATATTGTCCATTTTGAGCATAAATTCTCGTAACTTTGTTTTTTGTTTCACTAGACTCGAACTATTAGAGATGAATTATCATATACCTTTATCTTTTTATTAACCAAAGACAACTTTGTTTGTATCCAGAATGTTAACTTTTATCGAGAGGATTTTGGAAATTAGGGATCTCTTTTTCTCTGAAACTATATGACATGTTTCGGATTTGGAAACTCTATTGCATGCGCTTAATGCTTATATATATATCTTGCATGCGCGTGATGCCTATTTATCTTGCATGCGCTTAGGCATTAAGCGCGGCTGATCTTTACTTTATAGAGCACCTCGACACTATCTTTGTGAAAGGTTGTGATGGGCTAATAGGCGTAAAGTCTCGAGCAGGGAGCAAGTCGTTCCCCTCAAGGAAACCAATTTCGATATATTTGTTGAGCAAGTCATTGAGAGCATTAGCAACAACAACACAGAGAAAAGGGATTTGAGGGTTGTTGTGCTGTGTCTAAGACTCTAAGCCTTGTAGTGGCATTGACAGGGGCCGCTATGGAAGATGTAGAAACTAGAAAGACAGAAGGGTTAGAAGTACGAAACAATGTTCTTGATTCCCATCTAGAGTCAAAGCCTTTTCTTTTAGCAAAATTCTAGTAAACCATGTTGCAGTTTCTAGAAGATAGTTTTTGCAAGTACCCCTTTTGCTTCATGAGTTTGAAGTCATCCATATTTTCACTTGCAAACACAATGAAAGATTCAATGGTTTGATGATTGGCCTTAAAAGCTAATTCATTGGGCGCAATGATACCATGAAGAATGTCTCGGAGTCTTGGGGCAAACACCTTGAGGTGACTACCAGCCATGGAATTGTTACTTATTAGTACGAGTTTGGGTTCCTCGCCTAATAGAGGTGAAATTTATGCTAGTTGAGGCTTGGGTTTTTATATTTTCTTAGTGACGTGCTAAGAAGCAAGGATACAACACGGACACAGGACTGGACATGGCGTGACATAGACAAGTTCTTACTATTGAAATTATGGCTCTAGGACAGGCCGAGAGATTGAATACATTGTACACCAAAGTAGCCCACGTTGTACTTGCTTGTTTACTCAACCAATGATGGTTCTTAAGTTCTGCCATGTTTCATCTGTGATTTTTATTTATGGATAATTTTCTTTGCACATGTGCGACAAGAGGAATGGGGATAGCTGATTGCATCAGCACATTTAGTTTAAAATAGTATATGCTTATTTTTACAATTTTGTGCAGTTATGTTGATTCACCATACCGATTGATTTACTAACTGTGACCCTTCTCATGTGTCTTTTAGTTCTGTGCAACGTTTTTTTTAAAATATATGTTGTCAAAATTTCTGTTGCATTTGCATTATTATTTTCTGTTTTCTCAATGAAATTTTTTGTTTCCTGTTAAAAAAAAAAGTTGCATTTAGTTTCTTCATTACTCTTCACAGGCATGAACTCTTGCTTTTTGAAGCACTAAGAGAAGGTTTGGAGGAAGAAATGGGTAGGGACCCACACGTTTGTGTCATGGGTGAAGACGTAGGTCACTATGGTGGTTCTTACAAAGTAACCAAAGGTCTAGCTACCAAATACGGCGATCTTAGGGTTCTCGATACGCCTATTGCTGAAAACTCCTTCACAGGTATGGGCATTGGAGCTGCTATGACTGGACTGAGGCCAATTGTTGAAGGTATGAACATGGGATTTCTTCTTCTTGCTTTCAACCAAATCTCCAACAATTGTGGAATGCTTCACTACACATCTGGCGGCCAGTTCAAGATACCAATAGTTATTCGTGGGCCTGGCGGAGTTGGGCGTCAACTTGGTGCCGAGCACTCACAGCGTCTCGAGTCATATTTTCAGTCAATCCCTGGAATCCAGATGGTTGCTTGTTCCACTCCATATAATGCAAAGGGCTTGATGAAAGCTGCAATCAGGAGTGATAACCCAGTGATCCTTTTTGAGCATGTTTTGCTTTACAACTTGAAAGAGAGAATCCCAGATGAAGAATACATCTGTTCTCTCGAGGAAGCCGAGATGGTTAGACCTGGGGAGCACGTCACGATATTGACTTATTCACGGATGAGGTATCATGTGATGCAGGCTGCCAAGACTCTCGTAAACAAAGGGTATGATCCTGAAGTAATCGACATCAGGTCCTTGAAGCCCTTTGACCTTCACACGATTGGGAACTCGGTGAAAAAGACGCATCGAGTACTGATCGTCGAGGAGTGCATGAGAACCGGAGGAATTGGCGCTAGCTTGACAGCAGCAATCACGGAGAACTTCCACGATTACTTGGATGTGCCAATTGTATGCTTGTCTTCTCAGGATGTGCCAACTCCTTATGCAGGGACTTTGGAAGATTGGACTGTTGTCCAGCCAGCCCAGATTGTCACTGCCGTTGAACAACTTTGCCAATAGTTTAATTAATGCAAGAAGCTACAGCCACCCAGCGTCCAAGTTATGGTTAGAACATTAGTTTTAATGAAGACTTCACTTCAAATCACTGAGCAAGTTAGCTATTTGATTGCTTGTTTTCTTTTCCCCTTTAAAATCTTGCCCCCATGGTTCCAATTTTCTTTCTCGAACTTGTTTCTGTAGTTTTGAAGTCACGAATAGGTCCGAACAATACGACCTTACTTGAATAGGATCTATTCTATAGGTTGTACATTTGTGTCCTTGAGTTTTAAGGTCTGAGCAAAATGGAGTTGTTTATCAGTTTAGTAGGATCTATGCCCCACTTTTAATAACACATGATGTAAGATTTATACATTATGGTAGTCTCCTCTCAAATCTTTGAATGTGTGGTATTTTTTTTTTCTTCCTCCTATATTCTATGGGTCTCCATATGCATGCTAATTAAGCTTTTGGATAAGATAGACCATGTTTGTCTTAGTATTTCGTAGCTCTTCCAAAGCCTTGTAATGACAAAACATTATTCAAATTATAGCTATCGGAATTTGGATATAGATAAAAGAAAAAATATGTATGTATCCTAATAACTATTAGATACCAAAACAAAACACGGATTGCAAAGAGTTGGAGATTAGCCTCATTTGAGCTTGGTGGTAAAAAAAAAAATACTACTCTTTTGCTCGCAAACAATCCGAGAAACCGCCCAAGAACCACCTAACTGCTCATGGTTTGTACTCCATCTTGAGTTACATTTACTAAAGTCAATAAATTTTGAAGTTTTTATAATTTAAGTCTGACGGACCATTTTTTAATATTCTTGTAAATAGTCTTAAAAGTTGATATTTGTTTCGTTCTTTTTGTTTATAAAAATATTATGTAATTACTCCTTTAGGAGGTGATTAGATTTTGAAGTTGAAAGGACGAAATATTTGTTTGGAAATTAATGTTCTGAAGGGAAGATGTTGGAAAAATTTCTTGATGTTGATTTTTTTTTTTGGAATTAATGATTAAGAGAGATTTTTTATTATTATAACGAGATTTGATAAGATTAAATAGGTTTAATGGGGAGTGAGCGAATTTGGATGATTTTCCAAATAGTTGTGGGTGCCGTTGTTGATAGAGATACATGGAAAACAAAACCCATCTCGGCTTAATTATTTATTTTGACATATTTATATTTATTCTCTTGGTTGTGCCTTAGATCACGCGTACACTGTTCTTGGCTTCGATTTAAAGCTTCTATTAATGTCGATAAGTAGCTTTGTTTCTCGAGCTTGTAATCCACCGTTTTCATTTTTAACTTGTTCTTCGGAATCTTCTCTTTTTTCACTCACTCGTGTAGATCACGTCTCTTTCTCTCGTGACATTTTGAGCGCAGTTTCCCCTTCCTGCGCGTGGGCTTTCAACGCAAATTCGAGATTTGAGGAGCTTCTTCGCCTGCCACACGATTTGATTAAATCCCTTGCTTTTCAAGGAGAAATGGGGATTTTAAAACATTTCTTCTTGTGTTGGAGGAAGGGCTCTAAATCTGATCAAAAGCTCTCAAATTTCTTGTAATTCATTCATCCTTTGCTTGTAAGTGGGTGCTTGTTCCTTCCTTGCTTCTTTTTTCTTCTTTCTGCTTTGTGGGTTTGTACTTTTTGATGCGTGACAGTGTTGAGGATCTTGGATTTTGGCTTTTTTCTGTCTGAAATTTGCATATTCCTTCCTTTTTATGAACTGGGTTATTGCTAATCGCTTCTTTTTTTGCTATCCAAGGGTGTGATTGCAAGAATTTGGGCTCCTTTTGTGGTTTCTTTTGATGGGTCTTTGTCTTTTGAGCTGTTCTTTGTGAAGTTTGTGGCTTGCCTTTAGTTCTTATCTGCAGATGCATATGGGAATGATAAATTGTGAATGAAAGTTTTCATTTTTATGAGTATTGGGTTTTGATTGATTTCTAGGTTGAGCTTTCTACAGTGGTGACTTCAAGGAATTCTTCTTATGAGGATAATCAGGATTTTATAACTGAGCTGAATTATTACCCCACTTGAGATCAAATATAGTTTAGGGCTTTCAGAATTTATTGAACCCCACTTGGTTGATTTGATTGTTTTTGAAAGGGTTGGTGTTTGTTAGAGATAGCTATTATGCAGAGGGTTCGATTGTCATCCCAACAAACACCTGTGCTTAAGTTGGGTGGTTCTGAAATGGCATTATCCCCAAAGTTTAGGTTATCATTTATCAAGTCTCATCTATTAAATCCTTCATCAGATTTGGAATCATCCCTTTGTAGGGAGCCCTTAATTCCAGGTCTTCCAGATGATGTTGCACTTAGCTGCCTCCTTCGGTTGCCGGTTCACAGCCACGCCGCGTGTAGGGCTGTTTGCAGGCGATGGCATCAGCTACTGGGTAGTAAAGAGATGTTCTTCACTAGGAGGAAAGAATTAGGTTTCAAAGAACCTTGGCTTTTTGTATTTGCTTTCCACAAATGTACTGGAAAGATTCAGTGGCAGGTTCTTGATCCCATTCATTTCACTTGGCATAGTATCCCACTCATGCCTTGCAAGGATAAGGTTTGTCCCCATGGCTTTAGGTGTGTTTCAATTCCTCATGAGGGCACTCTGTTTGTTTGTGGTGGCATGGTATCGGATGTCGACTGCCCCCTCGACTTGGTATTGAAGTATGAGATGCACAAGAATCGTTGGACTGTAATGAATCGGATGATTACGGCACGGTCGTTTTGTGCCAGTGGAGTCATTGATGGTAAGATTTATGTGGCTGGAGGAAACAGCACTGATCTTTTCGAGCTCGACTCAGCTGAGGTATTGGATCCTATCCACGGGAGTTGGAACTCAATTGCAAGTATGGAAACAAATATGGCTTCGTATGATGCTGCAGTTCTCGATGGGAAACTCTTAGTGACGGAAGGCTGGCTGTGGCCTTTTTATGTTGCTCCGAGGGGACAGGTTTATGATCCCATAACTAACAATTGGGAAACAATGGCCATTGGTTTGAGAGAAGGCTGGACTGGTTCAAGTGTAGTTGTTTATGGCCACTTGTTTGTTGTTTCAGAGCTTGAAAGAATGAAGCTTAAGGTTTATGATGCAGCTTCTGATTCTTGGGAAGCCATTGAAGGGCCTCCTTTACCCGAGCAAATATGCAAACCTTTTGCTGTGAATGCATGTGACTCGACCATATACGTTGTCGGCAGGAACCTACATGTAGCTGTGGGCTGTATCTCTCGGCTGTGCAAAAAGGATACGAGCGAAATTAAGTGGAGCTTTAATGTAAGTTGGCATGTTGTTGATGCGCCAGACTGCTTCTCTAACTTGATACCGTCAAGCTCTCAAGTGTTGTTTGCTTAGGTATCATCTTTTTTTGGCTCTCCCCTTAATTTCTTATATGATTTTGAATATGTTACAAACAAAGAGAATTAGCTATAGATCTGATTATAAATGTGTGGAAATGTGTTTGTTCGACTTGGCGTGTATCGGAATTCTTACTACAAGTATGTCAATCTTTCATTGATCTTCTTTACATCTTTATCGGATGCATAATGCACAACTTAAAATTATTGTATTTATGCTTCTCATTCCTTAGCACAAAGCTTTGTCTTTGTTTAAATTATTTCCTGATTTATCTGAATCTGAGAAATCTGCTATTTGGCCCAGTTTGGTTTATCAAGAACAAGATCTAGATTAAGATATCCAAAGCTAATTCATTAATATATCTATATATACACTTTCTTTTATGTTTTTGTCTATCTTTTAGCAATGCTCGTGATGTACTATTTGTCGAATCAAGCTGTCCCCTCATGATGAGATGTGAGTAGTAAGTTATGAAAATATCAGTTCTTTGTTAGTATGGTGATTTAGTGCATAATAATTAGTTTCTTACGGGTTTTATTGACAATCAAATGTTGTATGGGGGCGACTTGTCTTATACAAATAGTTGAGGTGATCTAAACATTCACGGATATTAAAAATAATAATCATTGATAAGTGAAAAAAGTTATAAAGAACTGGTTAAAACAAGCCAAGAAGGGATTAGGGGCGAGAAGATGGGGATTCCATAGGCAAGCAGAGGGCAAAAACAAAAGACTAAACAGATTAATACAAGCCCATACGCCAAAGCAACATACAAAAATCACAATAGAGAGAAAGAAACGCGATGGTGGGTGCCAATGGAAATGCGATGGTGGGTGTCAATGGGAGAGAAACGCGATGGTGGGTGCCAATGGAAACACGATGGTGGGTGTCAATGGGGGCGAAACGTGATGGTGGGTGCCAATGGAAACACGATGGCGGGTGTCAATGGGGGCTTGTGGGTCGATGCTTTACGAGATGAAGGAAGGAAGAATGTTGTTGGAACATATTTCAGACTAGCATCTTTGCTAGGTTTTAATCAGACCCTCAAATATGGAGCCTCAAGAACATTTAAACTTGAATCATGTGGATGTCTCCCTAGAATATAGATAAATTGAGAGATAACTGTTTTTACAAGTGCTTTCTAGTTTGGTGCTTGTAATGGGTATGAACATACAAAAGTTGTAAGCTTTTTGGCATTTTCCTTCAAAAACACCCCATTGAGAAAGAAGGTAGAATTTGAGTTCAGTTTCTTTGAGAATGATGATTCTTTGTGATAAAGATGAAGACTTTGGTATGAAAAGTATATGTTGGACAGTCTGGTTTTGCAAGTGGAAATGGCAGAGTTGCAAAGTGGGAAAGTGTCTTTTCCCTTTTCTCCTAACCTTTTTTTTTGTCCCTATAAAAAGAATTTTGAAATTGAAGTCATTTCTTCCTTCATAGTTAGGAGGGTTTAGTTTGTAGTATTTTGGTATTATTATTTGATAACTATTTAGTTTTTTTTTAATATTAAGTAAATAATTTTTCACTATATAATTTTTCTAGTTTTGTTACATATATTTTCAAAAATCAGTTTATGTTTTGAAAAGAGATATTTTTCAAAAACTTTTTATTATTATTCTTATCTTAATTTATAGTTTAAGAAGACAACATCATTATTGGGAAATTAGAAGAAACAAAATTAACTTTTGAAAAATGAAAATTAAAAACCAAATAATGAATAAACCAGCCTTAAATATCTCCTTTTAGTTCTCTCAAAAAGGAAAATATCTCAGTTTTTTTAAATGAAATTTGGAAATTGCTTCTATCTGCTATGAAATCAATCACCCATTAATGTAATCTCCCCTTTTTTAAGAGTTGAGATTCCATTTTCTTTTCTTTAAAAGAATAAAATAAAAATAGATTCCATTTTCCCCTTATCTCACATAAAATCCCAGCTGGCATCTCCTTCACTGTGCAGGGAAAGGATAGAATCCTTACACGATTGCCAATGTAAAAAAAAAATTGGTGAAAGTTGATGTGATTTTAGACATTTCATATAAGATTATTTTAGTAACCTTCCAACTCAATAAACTAAAAAGAACAAAATTCAAAATATATGAATTATGTGGGTTTAAATAAAGGGTTTAGGGATTGACCTAACTCTCCAATGAAGCAACTCTAAATATCATTTCAATTTAAACTATCCATAATTCATCTTTGCAAACATGCATCATATTTCTCAATTAAAAAAACAGTTCAATTTATTTGTTAAACCTCTCATAATCACTCAATACTCTTGTTTCCAAAACCCTCTATCCAGTATTTGAACCTTTTTAATTGCCTTTTATTTTGTGAATCCAATTTCAAGGGGGTGTTTGTTTGCCATATTTATGGAAGATTTAAAATGAGGATTTACTATATATATATATACTTCTAAAAAAATCACATTCGAATGAATTTTTCTAATACTCAAAATAAATTCTCATTTTTACTATTCAAATTAACTCCCAATTTCTAATAACGTATTTATAACCATTCATCCATGACTACTCAAAATAACTCTTAAATACCAATCACTCATTTTTTAATCATTTTTTTTTACTATTCATTTTAAATCTTATTATCTTCAACTCTTTTACATACAAACTTCATCCAAAATAGTTTTTTTACTATAACTCTCAATTTCTAACTATTAAAACTAATTCATCATCCAAAATCTCATTCAAGCACCCCCAAAAGTTTATACAAAAAAAAAGAGTTGCATGTAGATTATTTTGAACTTCATGTCATGTGAAGCCACCTCTGCACTTTTGCATCAACTTTGTCTTACACTCAAACCATTTGGAAAGGACTGATGGAACAAATGAGTTCTGTTTCAGACACATTAACCAACCAACAGCTTTTCAACTGAACCATCACACACACACATTTGAAATTTTCAACCAAAACAAACAAAACACTAAAGTGAACAGTAGTTTTCAGTTTCACAACCATAAACAATAACTTTTTTTTTTTGTAACTACAACAACAATATTTGGGGTTAGAGATTTGAACGAACGACCTTGATGCGAAGATATATATCAATTACCGCTAGACTCGGCTACAACAAACCAGAACATAGAACAACTACTAGAACAAAAGCACAAAAGGCAAGCATGAGATTTTTGTCCCAACTTGGATATCTAGTAGCAATAGAGCTGCTTTCTTCCCATTGGTTCCAAGCTGCTTCAATTCTCTTACATTTATCTTCTGTTGTTTCTTGTTCTTCACTGTCATTCAAACAATCTGGTGTTTCATCAGAACTCACTGAGATATTGTTCTTAAATCCAATCTCCTTGTTCTTAAATCCATAATTTCCTCTTAAATCCAATCTCTTCCCAAGTTTATTCACAAACTCATTTGGGAAAGAAACCTCTCCACTTAGATGATTGTGGCTCAAATTCAACATATCCAAGTTTGGAAGTTGCCCCAATTCTAGTGGAACTGTCCCACTTAGATTGTTGTTGGCTAAAGACAGGGCTGTGAGGGTTTTCAAGGAAGATATTGAAGTTGGAATTGGACCTTTAATTCCACAGTCTGTTAGGCTCATTGATGTGAGCTTCTCAAGGCTTCCTATAATTAATGGAATTTCACAATTCAAGGGATTGTGGTCTAATATCAAGTACTCCAAATGCTCCAACCCTTCAAATGATTGAGGGATTGGCCCATTTATAAAGTTGTGGCTCAAATCAAGCAATACCAATTTCTTCAACATGCCTAAATTTGGAGGTATCTTCCCTTCAAGCCTGTTTGAGCCAAAATCAACCTTTTGGAGAAGCTGCAACTGTCCTAAAGAATAGGGTACCTTACCCTTAAGTTCATTCCAACTGAGGTCCAAAATGCTCAAACTTTTCAACCCACCAATGGCTTGAGGAACTTCACCACTTAGCTTGTTGTAACTGAGATCAAGCTGTTCAAGAAACACCAACCCAGTAATGGCTTGTGGGATTTCCCCCATTAGATTGTTCTGAGACAGGCTTAAAACCCTCAAACTTGGTGCATACCCTAAACTTGAAGGGATCTCCCCAGAGAGAGAAGGGTTGGATTGAAAAGCCAAATGTTCCAAATAAGACAATGAATGAAACAAGGCAGGGAACAGAGAAACTGGTGAAGTTGTGAAACAGCTGAAGATTGAAAGGGATTTCAAGTAAGGGAGCTTGAGCAATGAATGTGACAAATTGGCAAAGGTTTTGCAAGGTGGGTCTAGAATGTCAGGGCCAATGTGAATGTTGGTGACATGAAACAAAGGAGGGGCTTCTTGACCAACTTCACATTTGAGGCCTGGCCATGGAGTCTCTGAACAAGGCAAAGGGTGAGATTGAGGCCAACCAGGGTCATCTATGAGAGAACCCATTACTTCAAATAGCCCCAAAAGCTCTTCTTCTTCCATTTCTTTACTTGCAAAGCAGCTGGCTGTGAAAAGGAGGAGTGAGAATAGGAAACTAGAGAGGAAAGCCATGGGACAAGGGGAAGATGAAATGGGAGATGCTTTTTCATTCTCATTACCAAACACCACATAATATAAAAAGAGAAATACTTATCTACACATGAACAAGTATCATGGTGGCCACCTAGGAATTAATTTCCTACAGGTTTCCTTAACATCCAAATGTTGTAGGGTCAGACAGTATGTTCCGTGACAATAGTCGAGGTGCGTGCAAGTTGGCCCGGACATACACAAATATCAAAAAAAAAATGAACAAGTAGAATCATCCTACTTGATGCTTATGGGGCATCACTTAGATCCTTAATTTTTTTTCATTTTAAAGAGAAAATCAACATAAAAAAAAAGTAAAAAAAAAAACGTGTCTCTAAATGATACCACATAAGTAATAGAGTCACTCTACTTGTTCATGTATTTTTAATATAAAAAAGAGTGGAAGTGAAGGATTTTTTGCATCTTAGGGTTAAAAAAAAAAAAAAATTGCAAAACGGGGTCACGGGGGCAAACAAATTGCAATTTGGGGTCGTCGCGTGGGTGGGAAACACGCGACGACCTCGTTTTTTGGGTCGCGTGGCTCCCACCCACGCGACCAAGGGAAACGTAACGGCACTAAACGGCCATGCAT
>JBBMEF010000004.1:5281068-5296474 GCA_037832685.1 Sicyos baderoa
TTGCCCGTGGTTTTTACCCTAATTTGTTTAGGGGTTTTCCACGTAAAATCACTGTGTCATTCTTTCTCTCCTTCCTCCTCATTTTATTGTTGTATTCTCAATCTCTTTTAGCTGCGACCCTGCTCTATTCGATTTAAACAATCATAACAAACCAATCATGTTGTATTTGAATAGAGTGTTATGAAAAATGAAAAGGTGTGATTATGAGAGGTTTTGATTGATTTAAAAGGTTTAGTGAATATAGAGAATAGAGTGTTATGAAAATGAGAATGTGTGGCTATGAGAGGTTTTGATTGATTTAAAAGGTTTAGTGAATATAGAATAATCTAGTTTGGATTGAAAGGTTATGAGTAGTTATGATAGAAACAATCATTTGAATCAAGGTTATGATTGTTTGTGGCTCAAAACCTCCACTAATTGTATTAAGTGGTTATGAGTAGTCGTGACAAAAAAAAAAAAAACTCATTTTGATTCAATAGTTATTAGTGAGGGAAATAAAGGTGATATTAATACCTTTTGTGATTAATGATAGTTATAGAGGGGGACGTTTAAGATGTTTTATGGATACTTTTTTAATCTATTCCATCCAAACATGGAGCTAAACCACTTTCGGAACAAACTCTTTCAAACTCTCTATCCAAACATGTGCTTAAGAGGGAAAATATTATTTTCTTTCTCTTTTTTTGTTTGTTAGAAAACTAACTAGAATTACAATGAAATTTAACATAGCTTTAATTTAAGAGAAAGTGAAAAAAGGTTAAAGATGAAAAAAAGTTGGTTAAAAATAATATGGGAAGAGAGTCCACTAAAAAGAAAGTCATGGTATATAAAGTGCCAATTTGGTAAAAGAAAAGCATATATGTAGAGACTGAAAGTAAAAGATATTGTCCAAATAAAGAGGTATAGTAAGAAAGTATAAAGTTGCCAAATTTCTCAATTGGTTAATGAGTGAGAAGAAGTTACTTTTTTTTTCTGAGACAGTGAAAAGAAGTTTACTTGTAGATAGAAAAGTTCAATAAAAGTTTGGTGAAAATAGTTTAGATGTCATCTCAATTTTTTTTTTTTAAATTATTATAGGTTGATCCAATCTCATGTTTGGATAGAACGGTTTCTAGAATCTTACAAAAGCAAATGATCATAACAATAAATTTTTATAAATTAATTATAAATTATTACTTTTATTTCAATCACTTATATAATTCTTCAATTTAAACGAAAATTTTATGACACGATCACTTAAAAATACTCCATATAAATGAGGTTTTTGTACAACCATCATTCACATCATCTAAATCGAAGTTTCTATTACAAGTTTACAACCACTTATTATCTTTCAATCTAAATAATTTTCTATTTGCGCCTAATCTCTCATAACAACTCAAAACTCTCAAAATTATACTGTTATTTCCAAAACTATATTTCAAAAACACATATTTATTAAATAGAAAATATATTTATGAAAAAAAAATGAATTAAAACAGAAAAAGTACGTTGTATGAAAAAGGAGTTTCAAGAACCGGTGATGTAAGTTTTTTTCTTCTTCAAGCTCACAATTGATATATGTAAGTGAATTGACCATATATAACATTTGAATTAAGATGATACATACTTGATATTTTGATACGTGTTTAAATTAAATTAATCACGTTAAAATACATCTTACCTTGATATTAAAAAAATAATAATAAAAAATAATATATAATTACAAGATGATCAGATAATTAAGTCTTGCAATTACTTATAACTCTATAGATAAAGTTTAAGGACTTTAATCCTTTTTAATCCTTCTCATGACTTCATTCCAATATAAAATTGTTATAATTAGTAAACACATATGAGCAGAATATATATGTGACAGAAATTTTGGGAAGGAAAGTCCGTCCAAATCTAATTAAATAATAATTAACCATGATCTATTATTTCGTAAAGAACTTAGCATAGAAAATTTATAAATGGAGCTGTATTTGGAGTGTTCCACTCGTTAACTTCAAATTCATCCAATTAATTAATCATGCATGCACAACATATATGGTCAAATTCACATTATAATTCAATAAATCACAAAAACAACCAATCAGAATTTGACATAAGGGTTTCTAAGCTCCACCAATTTGGGTATATAATATTGGCAAAATAAAAGTAATTAACAAACTTGAAGCCAAAACTTTTTCACAAAGTATCCTAATAATTGGACTAATCTACCAATCTACCAATGAAAATTTTAAAATATATTAATATATTCTAATCAAGGTCTAGGTCCAGCTTTAATTTTTGTAATTTAACACTTGATTTTTATTATAATTCATTTTAATATTGTTTTTTCTTGTCCTTAACTTTTAAATATTCTTTTGTAAAAAAAAAAAAAAAAAAAAACTTTAAATATTCTTTTAGTTTTTAGGACTTTTCCTATAAAAGTGCCTTATATCTTAGTTTTTTGGTTTTATAATATATTATTTAAAATGTATGATAATCATTTTGATTATTTGAAATTAAATCTTGTTTTTCTTTTTTTTTTTTTTCTCTTATAATATTCACAAATTAATTATAAACATAGACAAATTTTAAAAAAAATCATATTTATAATCGTTTCTACATTTTAATAATGTATTATGAATACCTATTAGTAGCACCAACTAGAGTAGTAGACTTAATATCAATATTATAAAAAATACATTTATCAAACTTAAGGAGTGGTGATTGCTCAAATTAAAAGTTTAGGGGACTAATTATTACAAACACCATAGTTTATGGGTGGTTTGTGCATTTTTTCTCAAAATAAAATAATTCAATTGTGTTAAAAAAAAATAAAAAATTAGAGGACCTTCAATTTTATTTATTTTTTAATCTTTTACTATATTGTTTAACAGAAATCTAAGAAGGGGTTTTATTCTTTTGGCTTATGAATAATTCAATTGTGTTCAAAAAAAAATAAAAAAATTGAAGTTTGGTTAAGCATTAAGTTTTCGAAATCAAAATCGAAACAAACATTAAATATTAATACAAAAAACAAACATTAAATATAAATACAAGAAATGTTACGGTTGCAGACAAATGTCATGTCTCAATCCATTATGTTGTACACGTGGCAGACAAGAATTGAGCTGGGTCCCAGAGTGGCGTGTGATGATGATACGATTAACGAATCATAGTGCAACACTTAACCTGAACCAGCCACGTGTAAAAGTAATATAATTTTGAAATAACCCTAAAAACTTGAGCTGGTAGAGAGAGAGCCACCCACATATTATGAATTCAAATTATTATTTGGGGAATTTGACTTGTTTGATACGGCTGCTATTTCTTTTTTTTTGTTTCTGAGAAATAAATGTGTTTAATTTATTTTTTGTTTGTTTCTCAACCTTTTAGAAATAGTATACATAAATCTTGACTAAATATTTTAATAAAATAACTTTGATTTCCTAATTTTTGTTGTCCGTTTCTAGTTTTACAAAAATAACCAATTTTCTTTTAAAACAGAAAAGAAAATAATGAAACAATACTCCTAATAATATTTTAACAATAACTTAAATGGATAGAAAGACACCACATTTCAATAACTAGAACGCCCGTGGAAATGATAAGTTCTTTTTTTTAATTTCACTTTCCTATGGAATTCCAACCTCTGACATTCTAGTTATAAGAATATACCGATAGTGTTGAGCTATTATATTTTATTGATAATTATATATTAAATTCACAACTCTAAAAAAGAAAAATGTAAAACAAGTTTTCCTTAAAAAAAAAAAAAAGAATATTTATTTTTAATATAACATATCTTTTAAAAAAAATTAAATTGAAAAAGAAGATCACAAAAACCCTACATAAAAGACATCTCTTCCATAAGACGAGAGTCACATGTTAATTTTTACAGTCAAATTCAAGATTGTAGAGTAAAATTCAATTACAATCATACAAAGTATTACCGACTCTTAATATAACATAATTATTTTGCACTAGAATATTTATAAATAATTTAGGGGAAAAAGACAAATGAAACGAAAATAGTAGATATTATTTTTCGTTTTTTTATATGTTTTTTCAGTTAATTGCTTGTTAATATATAACATTGACTTTAGAGCAAAATTTAAATGGTATTATGTGCACTATAAGTTGTTACATATTTAAATCTCTTATCTTTAAATTTAATTTGTTTTTAATTTTTTTTTTAAAGTATAACTTCATCCGAATGTATTATCTATATTTAAATAAATAAGTAAAAATGTAAAATAATCGATATACATCAAGTAAAGGAAATAAACAAATAGAAAAGAACAATAATTGCACAGCCCATTTGTTGATTTTGTTATATATAACACTTAAATCGACATAGATCATTCGTATAAATCTCGAAATAATTTTCGAATGATCAAGCAAAAAAATAAAGAAAAAAAAATCAAAATGCCACTCCTATAAATTTTAATGTATCAAAGTGGAATCTTGATAGAATTCTTCACTCATTACACCAAAGAGTATTTCCTTTTACTTGTCAACTTGTGATGAGCTGGCATTTGTTGATTTTCCTCACGGGGAACAAAAAAAAGCATAATTATCTTTTATATCTCTACCAACTCAATTAATAAAGATTAGTCATCAATATCTTCAACTTTTTTTTACCTTTAATAAAATTTATTTTTCTAACCAACGTAAAACTTGCTAAATACATATAATCTAATTCAGATCCTTAGCTTCACAAAAAAATAAAAATAACAATAATAATTAATTATTAAAAAAAATATTATGAGCCTCTCTAGACTACCTAGGTGAACAAATATTTTATAAGGCTTCATACGCAAGATTCACATTTGGCTCCTCTCGACTTCAACATTTTCATGTATTATCTGATATTTGTCACATTTTTTGAAACATCTCTATATAAAGTGGAGACGGTTCTTATAATCTCAACACAAACTCTTTTTACCTATTTTGTTCTCATTCACATACTTCTTAATAAAATATTCACAAGGTCACCAAACTTAAATTTGTTCTAGTTTAAATACATTCAACTCTCATGATATTACTCTTATTTGATTTAAATGTACGAGTCGTAATTCATTCATGTTTTCTCTATGGTGTTACATATTTTGCTTAAGCCGTCGGATGTTGCCGTCGTATGTTACCATTCTCAAATTCTATCACACACACTCATGACTCAACGATGTAGATCAATATTTGAAGAAAAAAAAAATGATGTAGATCAAATCACTTGATATATTATTATTATTCTAGCATGGAGTAGTAGCCAAGATTCAGAAAAAGGGTAAGAATGTAATTTGAGCTAATTCAATAATTAGCCTCATATCCTAACAAAACCCTATAAAAGACATAATCATGCATGATCCTTTGAAATTCACACAAAGTGGTTTCTATAAAAGAAAACCATCTTGGAAATATCTCTCTTAAACCCCAACCACTCAGTTTCTCAACTCAAAACTTCCATTAATTATTCTTCTTCTTCCTCCTCAAACACACACAAACATGTCATCCAACTCAAATTCACCTCCAAATCTACTAGTTGTAGATAAATCATTTTTGCCCTACAAACCCAAACCCCACCTTCTAAATAAATATGCAAACAACATATTACCCTTTTTCTCTTCTTTATTCCTTCTCTCCATTTTCATTATGATCATTTTCATCCTAAAAAACTTTTCCTTTTCCTCTCTCATAAACAGCACCACTTTTTGGTTCTTCATTTCCAACACCCTCATCTTCATCATTGCTGTTGATTATGCCCTTTTCTCTCTCTCCCAACACAAAAGTTTTGATTTTTATGAAGTTCACTCACCACCAAACCCAACCCATGCTAATTTTCAATTTCAAAGTCCTTCATTGGTTGAATTTGATGAAGAGAATGAAACCCCTGAAGAGAAATTGAAAATCGTGGTTCGAGAACACGATATTCCGCCCTTGTCGAGGACGTTACGGCGGAGCAAGTCGGAGAAAGCAAAGAGAAGAGTTTCGAAGGAGAGCAAGAAAATGATTGCGAGGAGGACAGAAAGTGTGAAGTATGAAGCCAAGGAATTAGAAGAAAATGAGTTTTCGAAAATGACTGATGAAGAATTGAACAAAAGGGTGGAGGAATTTATTCAAAGGTTTAACAGACAGATGAGACTTCAAACTAGAGCTGAATTGAAGTCTCTTGCTTTGAGAGATTAATGATTATAATAAATAAATAAATAAATAAATAAATAAAAAGAGAATGAGGTTTAAATTTAGGAAATAAAATTAAACTAGTCGAAAAGTTTTGTTGTTTGTGTCTTTATATAATGTTTTGAGAGGCTGTCTTTCTCCCCTTTTCTTTTGCTAAAGTTAAGAAACTTTTGATTTGATGTTATAAATGCTCCATGAAATCCATCTATTTTTTTTTTTTTTTTTTTTTTTGTCTCACTACAACTATTTTTTATTAGAAACATATAAACTCTGAATTTTAGTAGAAAATATGTGCTTTTTATCGGTTGAGCCAAGGTTAATTTAACAAAGAAAAGAGTTTAGAAAACAAATGGGAATTATATAAGTTTCAATTCATCGATAATTTTGTATGAATATGGCAATATATACGGAAGGAGTCCTAGCTTTAACAAATATTCTGATCTTACTCTTTTATTGGAAATTATAATTTGGAATCCTAGCTTTGACAAATCCCTTACTTTTCCTTTATGGGAAATTATAGTTTTGATGTATCAAAACTTACTAAAACAATATCTTAATAATTGAAAGCATTTTCGTGTTTTTTTGTGTAAGTAATAAATTAGGGTTTAATGAAGAAAAAAAGTGTATAAACATGGTTCAAGAGAAAAGGCTTAAACATTAAATTGAAATGAAATATGGTTTATGAAAACATTAAATTATAATTAGGGGGAAATTTTATATGTGCATGAGGTTTATGATTAGTTTGATCTTGTACATGTTTCTAGGTGAGGGGAGGGATAAGGCTGTAAAATTAGAGATTCGAGCTTATGATGTTTTAGTTAAAAATGTATATCTTAATTAGTTGAATATCGAAACATTAATGTTCAATCGTTTTAAGGAAGATTCAAAAGATTATATAATTACACTTACACGTGATATTATGAAACTTAATTTCATTAATTAATTGATTGCCTCATGTAAAGAAAAAAAATAAACTTTCAAGTATAGTACTTCAATTATGCAAAAAATATCTATCTTTTTTTAACCTAAAAATATCATTTTTAGTTATTCAACCACATGAAATTGTTGCAAGAAAATCTTTAGATAAGTTTGCCCATAGGAATGGTTGACGGAAATGTACACGAAGTCCACCTCATTTCTTTTAATAAAAAAAAGTGGGTTGATATATGTAAAAATTAATTATATGTATGACGATCTTAATAATGTACAATATGGTTTTAAGAAAAAATGTGAACAACATATCTTTTGAGGTTTAATAAATGATGCATTCTTAACTTTTTTTTTTTTTTTTTTTTTTTTTGTGGTTGAAATTAATTAGTAAACAATGTCATATATGTCTTCCATTTTTTAGTCAATTTCCTTAAGTCATTTTAGAGGAAAAAGTAAATTTCAACATTTTTCTTCTCGAACAATCTATTTTGTCATTAAAGGCGACATAATGGTTGATTGCCTAGATCTTGAAGGCATATTATCTTTAATGTCCAAAACTTGAAGCAGTTGTAAGGATTATGGTCCCAAAATTTAAAGGAGTAAAATTCTAAATTCTCGATCATAAATAAATAATAACAATATTATTAATATTAATAAGTGATAACTGAAGTAGGGTGAAATTTCACAAAGTTGAGAAGAAAATAAATTGAGTATTTAAATAGAACTTGGAATATCGTGGTCACACAAAATTTAGCCGAAGAAGCTATTGGTGATGGGATTTCTCAATCTTTTGACCTTCTTCCTTGACAACGTTCGCAAGGTTTTTATTTTATTCTTTTTTGTGGCCAGTACTTTTCTTCTTTTATATATAAACAAATTATAAAAGTCCACGAAGTTGGTAACATGAAGAGAAAAATGAAGCCTTTTATATATATAAAAATGAAGAATATAATATATTCCTCAGTCTCAATGAGTTTGATTAGGAATCGTTAATTCTATGTTGTATCTATATAGAATGTGTATATTTTTTTATGAAAAAAATTTAATAAACTCATAAATTGTTTCTATCTAGTTGACAGAGTTGAAATTGGCTAGATTTAAATAAGTTCAAATTTGTAATACGATATTAAAACGTAGTAATAATCAAATAATTTAAAAAATCTATTTGTATTTGCTAATACAATTTTCCTAACAAAATTCAACATGAGTAAACATGGAAAGTCAAAGTGTAAAAATGTTATTAAACCCTACTCTAATGATCTTAGATAATTAAAATTTTTAATTTCCAAATTGTAATGTACACAATTATATTTTAATACTATAATATATTTAAAAGAAAAAAGTGTAGAGACCACAAAACAAATTAAAACTTATGCTGAACAACTATTTTTATTCTACCTGGTCTTAAGAAAATTAATACTTAAATAGACTAACCATATAAATATATTTACTAATATGGGAATCAATATCTTTTGAAGTATGAGTCCAAATCATGTATAGACTCCTAAGTTGTGTTGCCACAGAAATTTGAGAAAACTACAATAGGGGATTTTGTTTGTTTAGATATAACCTTTTGGTGTAAGCTTGATTGATATAAGATGATTTCATGAACATCATGTACCAGAGACGACAGACATTGAAACTGATACAAAATTATGCTTTACAATCAAACACGTCCAACAAAACCAAAATTATCGAAACTAAAATTCTTTCTGTACATTAATCTGACAGATGATGGATGAATTTTTGGAAGAAGAAGAGTATATTTTAGGCAAGGTAATTGTATATCTGTGGGTTGTTCTTGTCACGTTCTAGGTACTCTCTATCGATAAGACTTTCGATCCGCTTCTTCAAATCTGCTGGCTTTATTGGAAACTTCAACTGTTCGACATCATTACAACTTGTCACTTTCAATGCTAAACTACTCAACAATCAAATGACAATTTCTTTATTTATTTTTTTCTTTTTATATTCATGACAAATCAAGCCTCCTTGCGCGCTTCAACTATTGTCACGAGATATTCCGTCTGACCTTACAACATTTTGATATCAAGGAAATTCGTATGGAATTAATTCCTAGATAGATGACCAGATTTCATAAGCTTGCCCTTTTGACCACTAAGCGAGTCCATGATGGTTATCAAATGGCCATTTATTGATTACCGGTAATTAGAACTCCATCCCACTATATACCTAGAATATCTACACCCATCCCAACAAAGTCCAGACCCGAGAGATAGCAAGAAATTTTACAAATAAGCTCGCATGTAGGTGTCGAACTTGCGACCTCTAAAGAGAGAATAACTTGGAGACCCCCAAGTTTCTACTGACAAGGTCGTCCCTTAGGAAGGGACTAGATGGCCAATTTTACTTTCATTTACAGGTAGAAAAACCAAGGAGTTGCATTAACAGCCATTCATTCTTTTTTTTTTTTTTTTTTTTGAAACAAGGATAACCATGCCCGTCCCTAGGCCAGGCACCGGAGCCATCAAAGGAGTAATGTCACAGGTGAGTCTCAAACCTAGGATCTTGAGAGGAGCATCCTTCAAAGTCCAAGTCTTCAACCACTGTGCCACCCATTGGGGACATTCATTCTCATATTAAAAATGCACGAGGAACAAAAAATGTAGTATACCTGTTGGAAGAGTTCAGTTATGAGAAGAGTGTGACTAAGCACTTTCCGGGTTTTCATTATTCGAACAATAGCAGCATCAACCTGCAGGTGCCACACAAAACTAATTTAGCTGTTCTTTGAACTTCTGTTTTGTCAGACAATAGTAACAAGCCTTTCAAATCCTATTCTTCATTTACATTCCACCATGAACAAGTAACTCCAGCCTAGCTAACTTCGATTCTACTTGGTTTACATTCAATTTCTAGTTATATGAGCCCAAAGTTTTCCCTTAAAGAAAAGTGAAGAAAATTATAGATGAAATGGTTAACCTGATATTGACGGTCCTGAAAGACTCTTTCAGTTGTGCTGGTATTCTCTTCTACCGTTTCCTTCATCTGAATTGCATTGACCTGCATCGTACACGACAATACGATGTAATTTCAGCTATACTCGTAGTATCAGGTTTTTTAAAACAAGAAACAAACTTTTCATTTAAAAAAAGTGGGAAGAGTCTAAAGCTCGGATTCAAATCCAAAATTGGGTGAAAGCACAGTAAACAAGCAGAAAGTAATAAAGAAAAAGAAATAACATGTGGGCAAAATGAAAATTGACAACATACCTTAAGACGGTAGAGAGGAGCAGTAAATCCTTCATTGAACACAAATGAATCATAGTCCTCGACGTCTCGACCTTTTGGTATCTAAAAATATGAAGAGAGAGAGAGATCAAATTCAAAATTCTTTAGAGCATATTCACGTAAAATTTTATATTCTCCAAGAAAATGCATCAAATGAAGATGTCATCCACCTTTTGCAGTACTCTAACTTTTCCACAGGCCAGTGACTGTAAAGTCCTTCTGAGTTCTTTATCCTCAATTCCAGTAGATTCTCTAATGTCGTGAAAACTAAGCTTCTCGGCGTCGTTGAAAAGCATTAAAACGACGGTCTGGATGACATTGCAGATTAAATCTCTCCACATGGTAACAAAACTCCAATTCATCTAAGTGATAGACAAGGATGAGGAAAGAATTACCTGAAATAGGGAAACTGCCAACTCCTTTTTACCCTTTGGGAACTCAGCTTTCAACACACAATGGCCTAATGAGTTATGCCACATTAAGCGTCTCCCACTGTACTTGCTCAAATAAAACTCTTTGAAAATGTCCTATAACACAAAAACAAGAGCATCAAAGATTATGAAAACGTCCAAATTACATGTACACTAAGATGCATAGTACTACTATCCAGCTATCAACCTGGTAGACGTTCAATTCATGGGGAAGCCTGACATCCATGGGAGGATAAGTTGGCCAATACCTACAAAAGCCAATAGATTATTAAAATTCTTGTTAAAAGCCAACACTATGAAATGGAGTTAATCAGTAAATAACCACATTAGTTACAACTTACCCTGTAGTCAAGACATGAACACTCATCTCAATCCCCATGGGGAGCTTTGTCCTCGCTTGGGATGATTGCTTGAAAGATTCATTGATTTCTTTCGACAATTCAATGTCCTAACATAATATAGCAGAAAATAAATTTCAGGGGATAGTCTGAGAAATAATTCAATATAGCACCAATAAATCTAATTTGTAAAATACCAGTACAAGATAGGTAAAGGCCGTAAGGCAATTAGTAGACATAAGTAAAGGGAAAATGCCCAAGTAACGAAAAAACAGAAAAAGAGATGGAAAAAAAGGAGAAAAAGAAGAAAAAGAAGAAATGTGAGTTTTTTGAGTTCATCAAACGGTTCTCTCTCCGGACATTAGCCCCACATAACAGCAAAGGTGAAATCCACATTGTTGTTCTACAATTTCCTTCAGACTCAGGATTCTAGCACACAAGCCCAGACTCATAAATCCAGTTCAGCCCCCTTATTTCTAAGCTTTATCTGATTTTAAACCTTACGACACCTTTTGAAGCTTAAAATGCACAAGGTGAAGTTAATTATTTGGTCACTTGCCATGAAAAAATCAATGCTTATCACTCCAGATAAGGAATACCAAACTAGTCTTTGTTCCATGTAAGTTTACAATGATGGTAAGATGGTCCATTTTCAATCTATTTAACTGCTAACAGTACTCTCCTCCCCACATTAGAGAATTTCTGAATTTCTGATTTAGAAAAAAAAGAGAAAAAGGGTAACACCACTGTCCAGTTAAGAAGTCCATAGCTGAATATTTGGAAATCATGGTCACAAGCATCTTATTAGTCTTGTCTGAATTTGGTACTGTCGCATTCACTTCTGAGAAGATATATGGTGGGAGGTTCATCCCTTCAGTCTGTTTTTCCAGCATTTTATAAGATTTTGATTCAAGCTTCATGTTGGGTAGTGGATTTTCTGATCTTTTGAAGACAATTGAAAGAGATCAAAATTGAAAATTTTCAGAATTTAATGGCTATGCTTGCTTTGGACCATCCCACAGTCTCCACATATCGAAGACTTTGGTCTATTGACCCCTCAGGTTTCTTTTCATTGAAATCTCTCTATTTTTTCGGAGATGAAGAATAACCAATATGGACAAGCGATTAATAAGGATTTCTGGAACTCTTCCAGCCCGAGGAGAGTTTACATTTTACTATGGCTCCTTTTGCATGGTCGCTTAAATTCTTCCGAGTTTATGTAAGAGAAACTTCCATTTCTCCAGATTCAACCTTCCTTTTGTACACTATGCCTTCCAGATGCAGCGTCGTTGTCACATATTTTCTTTGAGTGTTTATGCTTTTGGTTCAAGGTCTATGCTATGAAGTTTGGTTCGAAAGAAATCAGCGAATTTTCGAAGATAAATTTACTAACTAGAATATCCATTTCGATATCATGATCCTCAAAGCATCGTCTTAATGCGCTTTTTCCAAATCCTTTGAGGGCACTCCCCTTCTATAATTCACCTTCACCGGAAGTTTTTCTTGATTCTTATTAGAATGTTGTTGTTTTTTATGCATTGTTATTTTTTTGTTTTTTTTCCTTTCTGTTCGGCCAGTTATCCATTCTCTTGGAGTAATGTATTTCGAATATTAGTCTTTTTTTATTCCATCATTGAGAAAGCGATACTCATTATCGTTTTATTTTCTCCACACTCTTCACCACCTAGCGCCGAATTGGGATACGTCTTCCTCTCCCCCTCTGTGTCAGATCCGTTGTTTCCTCCATATGCGAGTTCTTCCTCTCGAATGTGTAACCGGCAATTGGATAATCCCTCAAATGTGTAGCCAGCAATGAGATAACTCCTCAGGTGTGCTGTGTGCAAGTCTTACTTTTAGGACCCAAAGTTGGAAGTGCAACTACATGAGAGCTATAGTTTTGTATTTACCGTGTAATCTTATTGTAAAAATGGCCTTGCTCAAAATCTTGTAACACGTTACTTATAAAAAAAAATTATAGTTGAATTTTTATTATTTTGTTTTTCTAGATTTGTGTGTCCTAGTCAGCACACATATCGACTACTCTCACGGGATAACCACTTGACCCTACTACATTTTGTAGTCAAGAAAACCGTAAGAAATTAATTTCTAAGTAGGTGACCACTAGATACTCATCAGATAGTTTTAAAGATATGAAAATGCAAGTACCCCTTCAAACTCCAACCATTACCATACAAAATCAATTATTATAAGAAAAAAAATTCAATAAGCCACAAATGCAGCCAACAAATAAGAACTATGAGCCAGGAAATGTCATTCAAAGTCAATTGAAATAAACTTTTCATAAGTATAACTAACTACAATTCACAACTATTGGAGATTGTGTAAAAAGCAAATCATAATTATTAGAGAAATTTTGAAAATAAATTCCAGAAGTAAGCACCTTGAACATTCCTTCAAGTTTGTTCGTAAACTGACTACCACACTCGGTCTTCAGCTGTAATGAAGCTAAAAGAACTAGTTAGCAACTTAGCATTATAAAATCAGCAACGAGCTAAGAATTGGATTGAGAAATTTTTGGCATTATTAGTAAAGCGCAGACAACAATCATTAGTGAAATTTGAAAGAAGAAAAATTAATCCCTGACTTTGGAGATCATAGACTTCTCTGCATCAATGGAAGCACTCTTTCCTAGAAGTAACCTCTTTGCTAGATCCTTCTTGTAAAAGGCTTCAAACACATCCTTGCCCTATATAAACAAAATGGTGCAGGCTGTAAGATTACTTCTCCATGTCAAACACAAATGTTCATAAAAAAGATTCAATTTAAAATAATTCCATATTAAATAGATTTGTCATGGAGTCATGATTTTTATATTTTCCTATTAAATGATAACTACCTGAATAAACCTGAACAGAACCAACACTTTGTCAAGGGTACCCTCCAATTCTTCTTCAGAAGTACCCTTATTTCCAGCCCGAAGTTTTTCATCAAGAAACTTTGCAATCAGCTCAGCAGGACGATTCTACAGAAAGAGGGAAAATATTATGATGTTAATTCACATAATTGAACATAGACCTGCTGCTGAAATGATGATAAAAAGTAAATGTTAAAAGTAAGACCTGCAAAGGTGATGAGGCAATCAAGTCCAGATCTTGAAAGTAATATAGATTAGCACAGCACACATATATACAAGTTTGGTCCATAGTTTTTACTACTTATGAACAAGATCAAATTCTAAAGTTGGTCACATTACTCGGAAGAAAAAAGAAGTCAGTTGGACTCTTCCTGCAAAATGCCTACAGCATTTGGCTCATCAAATATTGTTGCTCTTCCTTCTTCCCCTTTGTTTTTCGCTCAACAAGGTAAAACATTAGTTCTCAATTTTTTTTCTCTTAATATGATTTGCACTGCCTCGACCCAACATCACCATATTTACATTTTTATACATGGGTTACAATACACTAGACAAACTAGTACTGATTACAGGATTACCCTTTCGATGATTTGGCAGGGTAAGAATGTATGCATCACTTTTTTTAATAACCTACAAGTTACAACAATTAATGGGAAATATCTAAAAAGAAAACAAGAACAAAACATGAAGGGAATGGTACCTGGCGAAGATTAATAAGATGTTCAAACGCATCCTTTATTGTAATGCTAAAAGCTTCATTCTTGGAAAAACTTTCTTCCCATATCGTATCAAGGGAAGACTTGAATTCTAAGAGGGATTGAACCATATCTTTGTCCTTCTCGTCATCCGCGACAATATTTTGCCCAGTTCTTCGTATATATGAGCTAAGGGCTTGTCGCAGTGATTCAAGGGCATTGACCCTTGAAATGAGGGTGTACATTCTGAGAAGGTCTCCCATACGATTTCCATCCATCAGCAAAGTAAAACCCTATAGCCAAAAAAGAATTCTAAATAGATAAGGGACTTCTGCTAGAAAACAATAGGGGAGAAGAACAAGAATTTAGTAGAATGAAAAATCTGAGTTATTAATGGAACCTTATCAAGAATTGCAGATATATGACGTTCAAGGAGTTGTCTTTCTGTAGTTGCTATTAGTGGCTTTCTTGTACTTGAATCAAGATAGTGCAAACATCTATCTTGCTCTGCCTGCAACCTTCCCTGGAACAACAGATCAAGAACTAGAATTAACATCAATGGATGATTATTGAGCAAAACAAGAAGGAAGATTAACATTCGGTTATTCAATGGACATAATAATGCAATATTTTTATGCCAGGAATCTACCAACCCCTTCATATTCATTAGCTATGAGATTCAAAACTAAAAACTAGTGCGTAAACTACAAATCTGGTCAACTTGTGATAGTACAAA
>JBBMEF010000004.1:5296574-5318388 GCA_037832685.1 Sicyos baderoa
GCCAACCGACGCGTCCATTCCGAAGTTCTGCCGTTTAGTGCCGTTACATTTCCCTTGGTCGCGTGGGTGGGAGCCACACGACCCAAAAAACGAGGTCGTCGCGTGTTTCCCACCCACGCGACGACCCCAAATTGCAATTTGTTTGCCCCGTGACCCCGTTTTGCAATTTTTTTTTTTTTTTAATCCTAAGATGCAAAAAAATCCGGAAGTGAAAGGAGAGAAGAGAAAGGAGATTACCAATAGAGGAAATATGTGTGAAAAATGTTTTTATTTTTTTGTTAGTTAATAGAGAAGTGTGTAAAATGATGGGACTTGGGCTTCATTTCAGAACCTGTTATGAAACAGACATAACTATGAGCCAAAGCTGACCTAGTCTCTAGCTCCCTTTAGAAGAAAGAAGATTCTGTTTTTTTGTTTGTTTGTTAGAAACTAAGCACAATTACAATGGAGTTTAAGGTTAGTTATGAACAAGCAACTTGTTTGAAAAGGACCAAATTTACCCCCAAAAAAGATTATATATTTTTTAGAGAAATTTAACAGAATGTAAGGTTTATGAGATTCTAGTTCCTATACCTATGCTTGTCATGTCATGTGCTATACAAAGTAGCATACATGGTTAAGAAAAGTTGAAAAGTACTTATAATTTGTTTTTTTTAGTTCAATAATAATTGACCCTCAACAATTGGCTAGGAGCAATTATGTAGTATTGACCTCTTTTAACGAGTATTAAATTTGCTAACCATATTAAAAGTTCTGTCACCCCTTGAATAAATATTGAGAATGTACCATCAGTAACATATTCTACCTCTTGTATTATATTTATAGCATAATTTTTAAATAATTCATTTATAACAAATTATTTTCAATCACTAACTGGTGATAGGAACTTAATATAGAATTCTATCACATATTAAAAAAATTAAGAGTAATAAAATGAATCTATCATTGATTAAATTTTATAACTAATAAAACTCAATTTAAATTTTCTACTATGTATGAAATATTTCATGTAAGATTCCCATAAATATATTAAAAATACTTGCTTAGAATAAATTGAAAATACTTGTTCACATTTAAAATCACGGGTTTTTATTTTTAATACTGTTTTTTTAAAATAAATTTGTTCATAACAAATTTTAAAAACATTTCGTATTATATGATAAATCAAAATCAATTTCATGATCTTCAATTCTATGCAATATCCAATTTTAATCGTACATTTTATCCATTACATTGCTATTATTATTATTATTATTATTATTATATATATATTTATTTAAAAGCCTTTAAACGAGTCCAAATCATTTCCTAAACTCTTGG
Source organism: Sicyos baderoa (assembly GCA_037832685.1). Classification (NCBI taxonomy): domain Eukaryota; kingdom Viridiplantae; phylum Streptophyta; class Magnoliopsida; order Cucurbitales; family Cucurbitaceae; genus Sicyos; species Sicyos baderoa. The sequence goes on from JBBMEF010000004.1 coordinate 5,297,895, forward strand.
CTCTAGTTCCCAAAGAATTTTAAAAAAACTACAATTGGGATCTTTGTTTTAATACAACTTTTTTTGGTGTAAGTTTGATCAGATGATTTCATCAGGTACACAACTTTTACCAGAGAGTGTAGACATTGAAACAGATACAAAATTATGCTTTACAATAAACATCCAACAAAACCAAAAATATCAAAACTAAAATTCTTACTGTACATTAATCTGACAATGGGATCGACGAAGGACGACGTCCCGCCCTCAATTCCAACTGACGAAATTTTCGGCGTTGTTTGAAAGGGGAAAGGACAATTTTAGGCAAGGTAATTGTATATCTGTGGGTTGTTCTTGTCGCGTTCTAGGTACTCTCTATCGATAAGACTTTCGATCCGCTTCTTCAAATCGGCTGGCTTTATTGGAAACTTTAACTGTTCGACAGAGCATATAAATCCAGTTCAACGTCATCCAACAATAAATATATCAGTTTCATGCTTGCTCCAATCAAAGCAATGGTAAATTACTCAGAATCAGACATCCATTTTCACTTTCATTACAGGTAGAAAGACCAAGGAGAGGAGCTACATGAAGAGCCATTGATGTTTCTAAGCAATAGGTCACCATAGATTGAACTCATAACTCCCTAAATAGTAAATACTTTATGATTAATTCCTAGGTAGGTGGTCGTCATGGATTGTTCACTCACTATAGATAATATTATGCTGATTTGACTGTGTATAGACTAAGAATGCATGGGTGTGAAGATCAATGCATGGTGAACAAAAAACAGCCTTGTATACCTGTTGGAAGAGTTCAGTTATCAGAAGAGTGTGACTTAGCACTTTTCGGGTTTTCATTATTCGAACAATAGCAGCATCGACCTGCGGGTGCCACGCAAAACTAATATAAGGATGTATGAATTAATCTACTGTCGATTCTGCCGTTTGGTCAGAAGTCCTATTTTACGTTTACATTTAACCCTTAAACAGGTAACAGTATCCAACTTTCATTCTAGTTAGTTTTACATAATATGAACTGAAAGATACCCCAACAGAAAAATGAATAACCTGATATTGGCGGTCCTGAAAGACTCTTTCAGTAGTGCTGGTATTTTCTTCTACCGTTTCCTTCATCTGAATTGCATTTACCTGCATCGCCCACAACAAAAACAACAAAATTTCAGCTACAGTAGGTTGAAGTAACATGATCATTCCGGTAGGAAAAATGGAAATCGACATGCCTTGAGACGGTAAAGTGGAGCAGTAAACCCTTCATTGAACACAAATGAATCGTGGTCCTCAACGTCTCTACCTTTTGGTATCTAAATAGATGATGGACAAAGAGATCAAATTTAATATTCTTTAGTGCATTTATGCAATTATAGATTTTCTTCTAGAAAAGACCATCAAATGAAGATGTTATTCACCTTTTGTAGTACTCTGATTTTTCCACAGGCAAGTGATTGTAAAGTCCTCCTAAGTTCTTTATCCTCAATTCTAGTAGATTCTCTAATGTCTTGAAAACTGAGCTTCTCAGCGTCGTTAAAAAGCATTAAAACCACGGTCTGGATGACAATACACGGTAAGAAAATAAAATGATTTCAAACCCATTTCTATTTTTTATTCAACAACAATGTTGAAATTTGAACTTATAACCTCTTAATTACTAGGATATTTTTTACTAGGTTATACATCATATCACTAAAAACCAAACCATCATGAAGTGACCTAGTGATTAAGAGAGGGTCTTGGGGAACTAAGAGTAGAAGGGTTCAATCCAAGTTAGACATCTATCTAAGAATTAATATCCTACGAGTTTCCTAAACATCCAAATGTTTTAGGGTCAGGCAGTATGTCTCGTGACAAAAGTCAAGGTGTGCGCAAGCTAGACCGGATAGTAACAGATATAAAAAAAAAACATCATGCCACTAAATGTATGCTTTTATTTTTGTTTTTATTTTTTTAAATCGAGAATCAAAGTTTTACCCCACTATATACCAAAGACACTCGCACTCATCCCAAAACACACAGATTAAATTCTCCACATGGTAAGAAAATAAAATGATTTCCAACCGTTTTTATTCAAAAACATTTGAGATGGGGGATTTAAACTTGCAGCCTCTTAGTTATTAAGTTATATGTCATGAAACTAAAGCACCCTCCCCACAAGCGGTTGCGATAGCTAGATTTGGAAATTGGAAAGTAATGGTTGTTTCTCCACGAAATCCCTTCTTAATTTGCTATCTCCCCATGATGGACTTGGAAAAAAAGCCCTCTATGAATCTCTTTGGAGGGCAAAATGTCCTAAAAAGGTTCTTTTCTTCATTTGGGAAGTCTCCCATGGACGTATTAACACAAATGACTTTATACAGCGCAAGTGTCCTTCGTCTTGTCTTTCCCCACATTGGTGTGTTAATTGCTATATCAATCACGAAGACCAAAATCATTTATTTCGGGGCTGTATCTTTGCATCTAAATTGTGGGATTGGTTATTGTCTTCTTTTGGATGGCTATATCCTCTGCCATATAACTCAAAGAACCTTATTTTATATTTATGGTGCGGCCATCCCTTCAAAGATAATGTGGCGATTCTTTGGCACAACTTTATGGCTGCGGTTTTTTGGAAGATTTGGATGACTAGGAATGAAAGAATCTTCAGAGAAAAGGAGGATCATCACTATTCTATATTTGATTCTGTTACTCATTTGGCTTTAACTTGGAGCAAGATCTCTCCCCCTTTTTGTAACTTTAGTCTTAGCTATCTTTTTACTAATTGGCATTGCTTTTTATAATGCCCCACATCTTTTGTACTTAACACTCATCAATGAAATTGTACCGTTTCCTATCAAAAAAAAAAGCTATGCTCTTGTTCTTTTGTAATCGAGAATTGGAGTCTCGCCCCACTACAATCTGGGGGCACCCGTCCAAAGGCCGGACTCCAGAGCTATGCTCTTGTTGCTGATGTGCAACCCCATTTCATTCAAGAGATAGTGATAGACAAGGAATAGGATAATAGAGACCCCCAAAGAATCCCTTAAAGCAACCATATAATGCCCAATGCCAAGAATTAACTCACCTGAAATAGAGAAACTGCCAACTCCTTTTTACCTTTTGGGAACTCAGCTTTCAACACACAGTGGCCTAATGAATTATGCCACATTAAGCGTCTGCCACTGTACTTACTCAAATAAAACTCTTTGAAAATATCCTATAACACAAAGCAAGCGCATCAAAGGTCTACTCCAAATGAAATGTACACTAAGATGCATACTATTATCCTGCTATCAACCTGGTAGACGTTCAATTCATGGGGAAGCCTAACATCCATGGGAGGATAAGTTGGCCAATACCTGCAAACAGCCAATAGATTATTAAAAACCGGAAAATCAAAGCTTCGCCCCATTATACCCGGGGGATAACCACGCCCGTCCCTAGGCCAGGCATGGGAAGACATCGAAGGAATGGAGACACGGTAGGTGTCTACAAATTAATGTCACAGGTGAGTCTCAAACCTGGGACCGTGAGGGGAGCACACCTTCAAAACCGAAGTTTTCAACCATTGTGCCACCCCTTGGGGACTACTAAAATTCTTGTTAAAAGCCAAAACTATGAAATAGAGTTAATCGGTTTATTATGAAATTAATTACAACTTACCCAGTAGTCAAGACATGAACACTCATCTCAATCCCCATGGGAAGCTTTGTCCTCGCTTGGGATGATTGCTTGAAAGATTCATTGATCTCTTTAGACAATTCAATGTCCTAAATATAATACACCACAAAATAAATTTCAGGAGAAAGTCTGAGAAATAATTCTATACAACACCACATCTAATTTGTGAAATTCCAACGCTTGGTATGGTAATTGGTTTTTAAGAAATCACAATTATGGTAGAAATTTTGAAAATAAATTCCATAAGTATGCACCTTAAACATTCCTTCAAGTTTGTTTGTAAACTGACTACCACACTCGGTCTTCAGCTGTAATGAAGCGAAAAGAACTAGTTAGTGTTGTTAAATCAACTACGAGTTACAGAATTGGATTAAGAAACTGATGGCATGATTAGTAAATAACAGATACAATCACTGTCAAAATTTGAAAAAAGGAAAATTAATCCCTGACTTTGGAGATCATAGACTTCTCTGCATCAATGGAAGCACTCTTTCCTAGAAGTAACCTCTTTGCTAGATCCTTCTTGTAAAAAGCTTCAAACACATCCTTGCCCTACATTGAACAAAATGAGGCAAGCTGTCAGGGTTGTTTTCTCTATGTCAAATACAAGTGTGCACAAGCTATGGAAAAATAAAACATAAGGTCAACAAATAATAGTTCCAGGATCAATTATATCTGCCATTTTCCACTAAAATGATAAGTACCTGAATAAACCTGAACAGAACCAACACTTTGTCTAGGGTACCCTCCAATTCTTCTTCGGAAGTACCCTTATTTCCAGCACGAAGTTTTTCATCCAGAAACTTTGCAATCAGCTCAGCAGGACGATTCTATAGAAAGGACAGTTAGATCACATAATTGAACATATACCTGCTTCTAAAATGATGATACAAAAGAATATGTAGGAGTACATCAAGACATGCAAAGTTGATGAGGCAATCAAAACTAGGTCTTGAAATACAGATAAGCAGAATTAATTCAAACATAGTTTTAAGAACTTATGGATAAGAGTCATAAGACCATCAAACTACATCTGAAGAAAAAAAATGTCAGTTGAACTCTTTCCTGCAAATCTTGCTTATAGCACTTGGCTCATCAAATATTGTTGCTTCTTCTCCATTATTCTTTGCTCAACAAGGTGAAACATTAGTTCTCAAATTTTATTCTCTTAATAAATAGTGTGCACTGTCTGGACTCTCAATATCACCAGACCAGATTTACATTTTTACACCAGTTAGAATATTACCAATTACAGGGTTATTTATTGTTTCAATTACGTTGCAGTTTAAGAATGTATATGGGCCACTTATTTTAAGTACCTACGAAATTTAATGTGGAAAATTCTAAAAATAAAACAAGAACACAAACATGAAGTGGTACCTGTCGAAGATTTATAAGATGCTCAAACGCATCCTTTATTGTATTGCAAAAGGCTTCATTTTTGGAAAAGCTTTCTTCCCATATTGTATCAAGAGAAGCCTTGAAATCTAAAAGGGATGGGACCATATCTTTGTCCTTCTCATCATCCATGACAATATTTTGCCCGGTTCTTCGTATATAGGAGCTAAGGGCTTGTCTGAGTGATTCGAGGGCATTGACCCTTGAAATAAGGGTGTACAATCTCAGAAGGTCTCCCATACGATTCCCATCCATCAGTATTGTAAAACCCTGAAAGCCAAAAAGAATTCTAAATAGATATGGAAAATCTGCAAGAAAACAAGATGGGAGAAAACTAGAAGAACAAGAATTTATGGTAGAATAAAAAATAAGAGTTATTAATGAAACCTTATCAAGAATTGCAGATATATGACGTTCAAGGAGTTGTCTTTCTGTAGTTGCTATCAGTGGCTTTCTTGTACTTGCATCAAGATAGTGCAAACACCTATCTTGCTCTGCCTGCAACCTTCCCTGTTACGACAGATCAAGAACTAGAATTAACATAAATGGATGATTAGTAGCAAATCAAGAAGAAATATTAACATTCAGATATTCAATAGACATGATTTTTTTTATGCCAAGGAATCTACCAACCCCTTCATATTTACTAACTACGAAATTCATAACGTATCCTATTCTTTCTACTACAATGCCCATAGACAAAGTGTGAACACAATGCTATAAAATCTTAGCTCCGATCTTAAAGGGACTGCCAGTCAAACACTCATCTATTTTGTTTGAAAGACGTCCCAGTGTCCCACAAAGCCAAACTCCTCCATCAACCAAAACCACCTTATAGAGGAAAAACACAATGAAGAAGAATATGATCTAATGACTTTGCATCTTTGGATAATAGGCTGCAGACCAGCTGTTTTCTAACTTTTACAATCACGAGTATTTTCTTAAATTTCTACCTTGGACTTGGGTTCGAATTCCAATAATTGCTCCTTATTTTTTTGTTTTAAAATAGATTTAAGCAAAACGCAATTTTGGTCCTGACGTTGGTTTGAAAAATATTTCTAAACAGTCCTTGAACACACTGAGGGTTAGTCAACTTAACAGAATGTTGACTAAGCTGTCAAATATTGACATGGATTTTCTTATTTGCCATTTTTTAAATGATATAGGATGAAATCAAAATAGTAAGCTGATTTTTTATATGAAACGGAGCAATTCTATTGATAAGTGAAAGTGTTACACAAAAAACTATCAAAACAGGCAGTGAGAAAGAAGAAAGGAGAAAGGAGAAGAGGCTCATTCGAAGGGGAAAACAAAGGAATAAACCGATAAATACAAGTCTATACACCAAAAAACAGAGAGAAAGAAACATGATGGTGGATGACACATCAACATGCCACTTCATTTTTCCAAGTCAACTAATGGTCAGCTTAACTTAGAGACCATTAAAAACCATTTTTCAACTCTTGGGGACTAAAACATCTATTTTGAAACTCCAGGACCAGATAGACACCAACCCTAAGCTTGAGGTACCAAAAGTGTATTTTGCCCAAAACATTTAATCTGTACTTCATCAAAGTTCTTTTTTTTTAAGTATTTGTGAGTAGTGGACCACCTATGCACACGATGACTATTCTAACAGGAGTAGGACATCGCCTCACACAAATACATTCGGTAGTCAAGATAACTTGAAGGAAATTATTCCTAGGTAGGTAGACATCATAGATTGAACTCATAAGTTGTAAGCATTTTAAGATATATAAGGCTCTTATTTGACCACTAGGTCAACCGAGAATGGTTGTATAGTAAATCAATTTATAAGCTTATCACTTATGAATGAGACTATCACAAAAATAGAAATAGATGAAAGCACACCTCTGCATGCTTTAAATATTCTGAAACATCTGACTGCTGCATGTGCTTCATGCCTTCAGCAGCATAAAACTCGGAAGTGTATTCAAGGAATGGCTTTTCAAAGCTCTCTGAGTAAATTCCTAGAGCGGTAAACATCTTCAAAAGGTGGTTGAGGAGAGTTCGATTAACTGCTTCACCTAGCCTAAAAGACCAATTACAGATCTATGATAGTCAATTATTTTACATAATAATAAATTTTTAAGGATATATATATATATATATAAAGATCTTATGGAATAATCTAAAAACTAATTATGCAAAAAAAACCTTTCATATTTTCATTTCATGATGAATATTCAAACATCAGTAAAATTGGCTTATGCACCTTTTTTTAGATCCATCGGCCACTAAGTCAAGTCAATCTATGATGGTTATGATGGTTGTAAGCTTGTTATATGAAATTCCAATACGCAGTTGAAAACAACAAATTATAAGAGTCCAATAAAAAACAATCTACACTTGCAAGCTTGTAATATCTCGTTTGAATTGCAAGCCATCATTAATTGTGTAATTTAAGAAAAAAAACATGAACCAAATAATTCCAATGGCCAAGAAGTTAAGGAAAATGAAAACTCACCATAATAGGGATTACTGATTAGTGATTGGTAATTTTTTATTTTTTGATATTTGTGACTGTCCAGGCCAGCTTGCGCGCAACTCGACTAATATCACGGGACATACCGTCTGATCCTACAATATTTGGATGTCAAGAAAACTTGTAGGAAATTAATTCCTAGGTAGGTGGCCACTAGAGATTGAACCCATCACCTCTTAGTTCCCTTAAGCCCTTCTTGACCACTAGGCCACCCCACGATGGTTCACATACCAAACTTGACTCTAGCAATAAATATTGATGCCACAACTTAGCAAAATTCATCTATACCCAATTATTAAATAATACATCCAATATTATGTGGACACATTAGACATGCTGCAATGAACGACATCCATAATAATCAAATAAAAAAAAGTAAAAAAAAAAACACCTCATATCATGTGCATATGCAATATCCATAATCCTGAAATAAATTAGAGATTGACCTTTCTTTCTCAATCATTCTTAATAGACCAGTAACTGTTTTGTGCTCAACTTCTGAAGATAAAGATAGATGTTTTCTGAAAAGCTGCAAGCCCATGTCCCATAATGAGCACACACTTGGTGTTTGTTTGACATACGTCCTGTCCAGATACAGAGCAATGCCACGAATCATCAACATCTGATCACAAAAATCTTGCCAACAGTTCTCAACATATGCCAAGAAAACCACCAAATCTGGGCTTTGCCCAACCAAAGACTGTAATGCTGCAGATATATGCACTTCACACTCCTTCTCGATCCGCCGATAAAGATTTCCACCCATTTTGTGCAAGCAAAGATCATTAACAGCCTGCATAGAATACAGCAATTGTTTGAGAGATCCCGATATGGATAAATGACAAAGTTTAAGAAACTCTTTTTTCCAACCAGAGTGGACGAAAAATTAATTTTGTATCTACACACACATAAAAACATAAATTTGACCTGATATAACTTCTCCAGATCACAGGAATCAGGTTTCTTCAGGAATATAGCACATATGGCTGATTTCAACTTTGCCCATGTATCCTCCTCGAAATTAACAGGAAGGGTCGGTTTCGCTTCATTCAGAAAGAAGGAAAATGAGAGATTGTAAACCATTTTCAACATGGGATATAAGTTACAGAGGCTATATGATTCATATTTTCACAACTAATAATGTTATCTACGCCACAAAAGGCTAGGCACTACACAAAAACAAAAGCTGACACAACAATAATACATACATATCAAGTAGAAAGAACATTTGGTTAGGCATAACCAATTTTTGGCAGATGACAAAAAAAAAATCCATCATCATTATCTTTTTTTATTTGATATCCATGACTGTCCAAGCCAGCTTTCGCACACCGTCTGACCTTACAACATTTGGATGCCAAGGAAACCCGTAGAAAATTAATTCCTAGGTAGGTGGCCACCATGGATTGAACCCATTATGCATCCTAAGACCTTCTTTGACCAATTGAGCAACTCCATGATCGTTCATTATCATTATCTATCAAACGAGATGTATGTATTTCCGACTACAAATTCTATCAAAAATTAAGAAAATTAACTTTCTCAATTATTTATGCAGAGTGTTCCTCCTCTTAATCTCCAAGTACAATAAATAATATTTCCTAACCCTGAATGAGCTAATGTAATGACGTTTGCATCAGAGAGTTGTCACGTCATTTCTCAGCAACTCTACATGGAATTTCTTAGGACCCACTTGAAAATCTAAATGTTGGTGCGTAATCAGAGAAAAAATCAGCAGAAAACAAGTCCAATAATTAACCTTCAATTCCAAAGAATCCCGTACGAATGGCCACAAAAACACAATGAATTGAACAAAACCCGAGCACCCATATTCAATTACAGCTCAATTCCAAGTAATTCCAAATGAATAACATTCAAACACCAATCAACACAAAAACCCCCAACTCGAAACACCAAACCACCAAATTGCACAAATCAGTCAATTGATTACGCAAAGGCAAAACCTAACGCCCAAAACGAAATCCCCAAAACCCCTCGAAAAGGAACGCGAAATGAAAACGAAAGAACGGACCTTTGACAAGCTTGATGACGAGTTTCTTGGCGGGCTGAGGGAGAGTGGCTTTCTTCCGCGACAAATTGGTGGCGACGGCGCGGCTGGCGGCAATGAGAGGGGCGTTGGCGTCGGGCTTGAGATCTTCGTCTAGGGCAATGGAGGAAGGGTCGAAATCGGCGTGGTGGAGGCCGTTCTTGTTGGGGTCGAATGAGGTGGGAGCAGATTGGGATTTGGTTTTCTTCATGGCTGGGGAAGTGGGGGAAGAAGAGACGACGGAGGTTGCGGCGGCGCTGGCGGTGGCGGTGGCGGAGGCAGAGCGCTTGGTGGGGAGAGACATGAAAGTGATCAAGAGAAGGGCATTGTCCAGTGAATGAAGCACAAAATTGAAGATTGATTGATTGATTTCTCAAACGACGCCCGCTCGCCCGCACCAAAGAGATTTTCAGAATTTGTTCAAAGAATTTTGTACCAAATTAAAACACCCATTTATATGATATTGTTGATTTTTTTTTTTTTCATAAAATAAAAGTACATATTTACTTCAACAGAAATAAATAAATAAAAATACATATTTGTACCATTAAAATTACAGTCCTCTTAATCCAATAGTAGAGCGAGTGACTCATATTCGCGTGGTTATGGACTCGATCTCATAGACGACTATTAAAATAGTTAATTTTAATAGTACTATTTAAACTCGTAATTTTTAGAATAAGTTGAAGGATGGAAACTTACTACTCTCAAAAAAATAAGAGTCAAATACCGATTATCGATATCGAAGTTGTGACCATGATATCGAGTTATTGTTTTATTAATTTTAAATATAGTTTGAGACTTATACTATCGATTAAGAGGGTGGATATTTGGATTCCATGCCTCACATAATCACATTGTTAAGAAGCAAAGAAAGGGAACGAGGATTGTTTAGTTGGGCCAAGAAAGGAGTTATTGGGCCACATTGTTGGCCCAAATGCTTAGGCAGCTAAGACTATAGACAAATGTGTGTATTTTATTGGGCCGAGCTGGTTAGATAACACACCTAGCTTCTTCTTTTTTCTTTTCTTTTTTAATAACATACCTAGCTTTTACACATGTGTTAGCATTTATTAAAAAAAAAAATGTGTATTAACAAATTATGATACATATATATATTGGAGTCGCAAATATTTGTATTAAAAAAAAAAAACTACATTATATAGCACGAGATATTCTCTTAAGTTAATAAATCAAAAGATTGTGGACCAAGAATTAAGTACAAAATAAGAAAATTGAATCAATTCATTAAAATCGACCAAACTAAGATCGGTTAGTTTCTCAACATCCAACACCAAATGGAACACAATGGATTTTTTTTTGTTTTTTGTTACAACGTGTGAAATGGGATAATCGAACATCTAACTTCAAAGTCGTTAATACAAGACACCAGTTGAGGTTTACTGATTTGTTACTCATTAATAATCGATCCTTGCGACTTGACCGACCGGTGGAAAATTGAAGATCTTAACCATTTTTATTTAAAAATAATAACAAAAAAAAATACCACGTGACACCTGTTTTATAAATTCAAATCCTAACTCTAACTAATCCTTTATTTTTCTTGTGAACGCTCCAACTAAAGCCCTACGTCCATTTTATTATTAAAAAAAATCGTGACTATTAATAAAATAAATAAGTAAAAACAAATTAAAAAAACCAACCAAACAAATCAATTGTGTCAAAACCAATCGAACCTATCAACGAGTACTGGCCGTCATTAAAAAAAAACAATAAAAAAAAATAAAACTTCAATGATATGATATATAATTCAGTAACTAAACTTTAGAAAAGAAATAGTACAAACCGTCGATTTCTACACAACCCTAAAGAAAGTGTTAGTTTCCTTTGCCATGAAATCGATCATTCATCTTTTCCCCTCAAACATTCAAATACTAAAACATAAATACGTGAAATTAAGTATGTAATCTCTAGATTAATCGATCCTACAATATATTAGTTGAGCTAAATTGTTATTGATACGTCCAAGACCTCATTTTGTTTGTCGTTTAGAATTCAGGGATTTGGATATAGAATCTTGGAATTTGAGTTTGAAATCAGTTATTTATGGTAAATGTAAAGATTTTGGAGAATTTGATTTCAGCGGTTTAAAATCGGGGGATTTGAAACAACATTCTTTTTATTTTAGTTATGAATACAACAAACCAAATACCAAAATTAAGATTATGGAAAGTTTGATTACGGGACTTGATTATGTGGAATTTGGATCCCAACCCGCAAACCAAACAATGCCTAAATATATTTATTAGATTCGGCTTAAACCATGCCATCTTAATTAGTTCAAAATAATCAATTTATTTTTCAAGTACGTTATGTTTAGGTGAGGTTGGATTTCTACAACATTCTTGAAAAAGGGTCGACCACGTTGGTTTAAATCAAGTAGAAAGCTTGAAACGATGAATCACAAATATGAGTTGATGGATCCATGCATACAATTTTCTTTAAGACTCCCTTTATTGAAAACAAACATGAACACACATGTGCTATGTTCACTTTAAAGTTGTGGGTGTGTGGCAATTAAGCAAGTGATTGGTTTTCAAAATTTCTTACCAAATTATGTGACACACATTCCCTTTAATTTGGCCATTAAACTATATAATATAATCTATCTTTTATTCAAACCTATATTCCAATACACAACTTTGTTCCCCTCCCTAAAATAAATATAGGAGTTTTTACACGAATAGACCAAATTGATAAAATATTTACAATACTAGATAAATTTGAAAAATTTAGTAACTACAATTAAATATATTGTATAAAGTAATATTTTTTATACTGAATAACAAATATATAATATTTATATTGTATATTTGACTATGAATGTAAAATTAGACTATCCAGTACATTTTTCCATAAATATATATAACATCAACATAACTCAACTTGTTAAGATATATTTGTATGTTCAAATCTTTAATCTTGTATTGTAATAAATACAATGAAATTGGTTAATATTATGCCTAACCAAGCCACGCGGGTGGTAATTGGCTTACATGTACGATTTTGATTGCAGATCTGACGTTTCATGACCAAACATATTCTTTAAATTTTAAATTTCTAATCTAATCTATAGACCAAACCTAAAAAATAGTTGATGTCGTTTGTATAGTTATACGAAGGTAACTATCCATCTAGAAATTATATATTTTTATCCAATCAGACAATTAACTCACACATATATTAATCTATGAATAACTAACTTTTACTTATTTAATTTAAACAACAATTACAAACAATATATAAATCTATTTTAAGTTTTAATAAATTATAGAGATTAAATTATAATTTTTAAAATTGCATGGATTAAATTTTAACTTTCTCTAGAAACTAAGGCCTCGTTTGATAACCATTTGCTTTCTTGCTTTTAGTTTTTCAAATTTAAGCCTATTTTCTCTCAAAATTCCTACAATTTGTTTCATCATTTCTACCATGCATACATCTTAAAAGTAGAGGAAGACCAACCAACTTTTAAAAACAAAAAAAAATAGCCTCCCAAAATTTATTTCTGTTTTTAAAAGTTGGTTAGTATTCTCCTACTTTCCTAAGGAAAGATGTATACATGGTAGGAATGATGGAGCACATTATAAGAAATTTGAGAGAAAATAGGCTTAAATTTGAAAAACTAATTAAAAACAAGAAACCAAATGGTTATCAAACGGGGCTTAAATTCTAGGCCAAAGTTGTAGTTTACCCTTGTATTTATCTCATTATATACCTTATTTTGTTTCTAAAATGGAAATGCACATGTCTCTCCTATTGACTTTGAGCTAATTTTCCTTTTGCATGAAGCTAGGGCACTATTGGCACATACAGAAAGAAAGAGAAAGAGAGAAAATTTTCTCTTTATAAAAAAAAGTTTTAGATCATCAAAGAATCTAACAAGGATATGATAAAAGTTTTAGAATATTTCTTCAATTAAAAAGAAAAGAAAAAAACTTCAAAACACCCAACATAAAGAATCTAATTAAATATGAACTCAAAAAAAGAAAAATCTAATTAAATATTGTTTTCGATCGTTTCGTATAATAATTAAAACCACCCACCTGGGTTTTCCTTTTGAATTTGCTTTTATGCGAAGAAATTAAAGTTGGTCGAAATTTTTTTATTTGCTATCTAAATTACACGACTTGTCGTGGCTGTAAAGACAACAACAGTCCAAAATTCCCCATTCCCCAAAATATATATATAATAAACTAATTTTCAGAAGGAAACCCAAAACCAAATCCAAAACCAAACCAAAAATTACCAAAACAAGAAAAGAAAGGAATTGCGGCTCTCTCATTTCTCTTCTCATTAATATTTCCTCCATTTTTGTACTTCCTCTCCCTCATTTCCCTCTAATTTTCAAGGATTTTGCAATGTTCTTCCATGGTTTTCTTCTCTTTCTTCTCACTTTCTCAGGTAATTTTCTCTCCTTTAAACTACCCATGTTTTAGATTTTTGAGAAAGTTAAAGATTATGAGTTTTTGAATTCGACAATATTTAAGGCTCGAATATGTAACCAACTGGTTACTAAGTCGTATATGATGTCAATGGATCGGTACGTATCTCTCTTTTTTGATAGATTATGAATTTAATTCATAATGATCATTTACTCATCAAAAATTAACTTCGTATAAATTTATTTGATAATCAAATATGGTAAGATGAGACGACGATTGTCCTATGAAAATCAGTTGAATGGGCGTAAACTAATCAATATACTGTCTAAAAAGTTTGAATTTTGAGAAATTTGGGGTTTTTTTTGACAGGTTTTAGAGGGGCTGCATCATTGGGAATAAATTACGGGCAAATAGGAAATAATTTGCCATCACCAGACACGGTTTTGGACATGTTAACGGCTTTGAAGATTACAAAAGTACGAATTTACGACACGAATCCGCTGATTTTATCGGCATTCGCTAACTCTACGGTTGAGCTTATTGTTACTGTCGAGAATGAAAGGTTGGCTCAACTTATGGACCCCCAACAGGCCCTTCAATGGGTCACTGCCCGCATCAAACCTTACATTCCCGCCACTCGAATCACTGGAATTGCGGTTGGAAATGAGGTTAGTTAAATTGTTGCTCAACTCAAAAGTTTGATCGATATTTAATTTCAAACAAATTATAACTGGTTTTATAATATTTTATTTTAATTTTGTTTTTGGTTGTTTTCTTATTATGAAATATTTGAATTCTGTGTGAAATTACAAAAGCAAACTGTATCAAAATTAAGAATTTTAGAAAGATTTCTAAAAGTAGATAAAGAAACCAAGAAAATTTTTAGGGGGGAAGTAATATATAAACCAGATGGCGCCTAAATTTTATTGGCAACATGAATTTTCAACTCCTATCACTCTAAATTTTCAACATGAATTTTATTGGCAACAATAAACCAAATGGTTATCAAACGGGGCCTTAGGCCCCGTTTGATAACCATTTAGTTTATTGTTTTTCGTTTTTCAAATTTAAGCTTATTTTCTCTCAAAATTCCTACAATGTGCTCCATCATCCCCACCATTTATCCATCTTTCTTTAAGAAAGTAGGGGAAGATCAACCAACTTTTAAAAACAAAAAAAAGTAGCTTCCCAAAGTTTGTTTTTGTTTTTAAAAGTTGGTTAGTATTCTCCTGCTTTCTTAAAGAAAGATGAATAAATGGTGGGGAGGATGGAGCACATTGTAGGAATTTTGAGAGAATATAGGCTTAAATTTGAGAAACCAAAAACAAGAAACCAAATGGTTATCAAACGGGCCTAAGTGATTGAGTGCAATCACTCATTATTGATTGAGTTTAATCACTCAAAATTTTTTAATATATGCAATTATTTTCAGTTTTGTGATATAGATGCAGTTTTTTAACCAATTTTTGTTATATACGTAAAATACCATTTTTTTTAATTCAATATATTTAGGATTAAAATTCTAACAATTATCGAATTACAGATCATATCCGTTAAATTCAAATTAGATTGATTTGGATAAATTTATGTAAGGTCTACCAACAGAAAGAAAAAAATATTTATAAACCTGAATAATAAATGTAATTTTTTTTTTAATGACACTTATTTATTATTATTTTTTTAAATAAAAAAGTTTTCTTCTCTCTCCTCCTTTTCCTAGCTAAAAGTTCAATGATTCTCGTATCAACCGTCCTTCTAAAAACTGTTTTCTAGTTTTTTTTTTTTTTTTTTCATTACTCCACTTTAAGTTATAAACCATTTTAATATTGTTTAAACGAAAGGATTATTTAAAAAATTTACAATTCATTGCAATATGCTCAAAGTTCAAATTACATTATTAATTAAAAAACATTTATTTATTTTTTGAATTAGGTGTTTACAGATGATGACATGACGTTAATGGAGACGTTAGTCCCAGCCATGTTAAGCATCCAAACTGCATTATCCCAACTCGGCCTAAGCTCAATCAAAATTTCAACACCGAGCTCTCTAGCCGTCCTAGAAGCGTCGTACCCGCCCTCCGCAGGAACGTTCAAGGCCGAGATCAGGGGAATTATGACCCAATTCCTTCAATTCCTCTCCACAACAAATGCTCCATTTTGGATCAATGCATACCCTTACTTCGCTTACAAAGATAACGCCGATCAAATTCCTTTAGAATACGTAATGTTCAACCCGAACCCGGGAATGATTGACCCCTACACAAGGCTCCATTACGACAACATGTTATACGCCCAAGCGGACGCGGTGCTGTTTGCGATGGCCAGGCTGGGGTTTGGGGCCATTGAAGTGAGGGTGTCTGAGACAGGGTGGCCTTCCAAAGGGGACCCCAATGAGATTGGGGCAACCCTTGAGAATGCAGCTAATTATAATAGGAATTTGTTGAGGAGACAAATGGCAAATGAAGGGACCCCTTTGAGGCCCAATATGAGGCTGGAAATTTATTTGTTTGCTTTGTTTAATGAGAATATGAAGCCTGGGCCTACCTCTGAAAGGAACTATGGACTTTATCAGCCTGATGGCACCATGGCCTACAATGTAGGACTCTCCTCTTTCAAGGGCACTTCCTTTTCTCCTTCCTCTATTTCTCTCACTTCAAATGCCACTACAAAGGTAAAGCTAACCAAACATCCTTGATTCTTTTTTTTAATAATACTCGGTCGGGTTGGATTGGGTTGAGTCGGGTACTCACAAATTTTCTTTCTTCTATGGTTGATCAATTGTTGATAATAAGTTCAAAGAAAAATATTTTCTACTTTTTTTTTTTTAACCTTTATTCTCTATTTTAGTTGTCAATAATTGAATATTAAAGTAGAGAGATCCTGATACACCAATATGCATTTAACTTTTTTCTTTAGTTAAAATATTATTTTGGTACATATATTTTAGATTTTGTTTCATTTTGGTTAGTCAACTTTCATATTTCCAATTTAAGTATTTTACTTTCCTAAAAACTTAAAACTAGTCTTTATGGTAAGTTTTTTTGTAGTTATTTTTTCTTTAATACTTACCTTCTATGATTAGTTTATATTATCCTATTTAGTTATTTCATGTATATTAAAATGATTAACAAACCAAATTAATTTAACAATATTTAATGTTGAGAGAGATTTTAAATATCATAACATCTCAATTACTAAATCGTATAAGATAATATTGAAATTTGACTCATTTTAACAAGTTTAAATTTGTCACTGTAACAATTTAAATTTTAAGAAAATCATGAAGATAAATTAAACTACGAGGAAAAAAAACTTATATCGTAATTAAGAGGCCACCGATAGTTTTGAAAGTTTTTTAACTTGAGAATTTGATTGGATTAAAAGCTGATTATGTTTTTTTTTTTTTTTTTTTTGGAAATAGGGTGCTGCTATGGGATATTATCAAAGCTTGGTGTACCCGATGTTTGTGTATTTGCTGACCTCTCAAGTTTTTATGAGAAGACCATTTTAGAGAAATGTACATGTCACATATGTCATGTATAATTTAGATTTAGGTTATAATATATAGTATATATTTTTCGGTCCCTGTATTTTGGGATTATTTTATTTTAGCCATTTTATTTTTAAATGCCCAAATTTAATATTATAATGATTAATAAATATTCATAATAGTCTCTACTGTTAATTTGGAAGTTAATTTTAATTGATTTAACAAAAATACACATAAACTCTATAAACCCTAGTGTGTTGAAAGATTGGACATTAGTGTATACTTAATGACTAAAATGTTATCGGTTCAAGTCTCCCACCCCTAATTAATGTAATCTAAAAAAAGAAAAAAGATCGGACACATGTATAATAGATAATAATTTAATTTTTGTTTTTTAAAACATATTTTTAGTTAAGGAAGCTGAGAACCACAAGCCCTATATAAAAAGTATTTCTCTTATATGATGGACAGATACTTCTTAGTTGAATTGATTTAAGATCAATTTTTTTCCCTCAAAGTACTATGTTTATATAATGTTAGAATCGTTTTAAAAAAATGAAATAAAAATAATTACAAACACCTATCTTTTTCAAAGATTAGAGATAAATTAAGAAATAAAAAATGAAAATATTAAAAGGATTGTGGACTTCATAAAATATTAGAGCCGAAATTAAATAAGTTATTCCTCGTTTTATGATAATATTTGTTACTTTATTCATTAAACTATATATTTTACATATTAACAAACTAAATTCATTTCTTTGTTAAAAAAAAAAACTATATATTCATTACTTTTAATTTGTTTGGGATATAAAAAGTCTACTGGAGTCTTCTGCCATTGAATGTATTAATTTTCTCTCGATTTTTTCATTCAAAGCAATATTAGTCACAAGGATGTAATTAAGTTTTTTTAATGCTCTATTATGGTACAATTAAATTCTTAAGATATCCTATAATATGGTGCGTGACATGTTGAATAATGTGCCTATCGTCATTTTTTATTGACTCATCAAGAATATATTGGTACTTTAAATAATTAAGTAACAACTAAAGTTTATTTAAAAACTAAAGTTATATTTGTATTTTATATAAATAAATGTTACTTTATTATCATTTTGTCACTAAACTTTGTCACCTACCAATTTTCATCGTCATACTTTAAATTTATGAAACATTTTAATTCAACTTTAAGAACATCTTACGTTTGGAGTGTTACTTTTGACAAAAAATGATGTTATTTGATATTTGAATCTAATGGTCATATTAATTGATTATTTCAAATCATCTCAATTGTAGTAATTAGAGAATATAAGGTTTATCTTAAAATTAATTACCATGCTCCCATAAGATAATGCCTTTGTGCTTATCAATCTTGGAAAGTAACTTAATTTTATTTTTATTGGACTGATACCTACTTTGACTTTATTGACTTTAGTTATTAGAGAATATGAAGTTCAGTTTAAAATCAATTGACAATGAAGAGAGTAACTCATATCTCGAGAATTGGTATTTGTCTCATCTCCATCAGTATATACTAAAAAAAATTAATTATAAACTATCATGGAGTGATTTAATTGGTTAAAGAGGTAGTACATAAGGTGATGAATTAATATGGTGCCTATCTAGGAATGAATTTCCTACCGAAAAAAATCTAGGAATGAATTTCCTACCGAAAAAAATCTTTAAACTTTAGAATTTATAAAAAAAAGTGAAGGGAACATTGCATATTGTTGTGATGAGAATGGTCGGCCAAAGTGCGTGCTTTTACTTTCAAAAGTGCATCCTTTTTAGCCTTAGTTTTATTATAATTAATAATAATTATTTTACTTTTCTAACTTAATTGTGATGGATCCATTGGTTAGGGATGGAAGTGCTTTCAATTTAAGGTCAGCCTTTCAGGGTGGTGATGAGGATTGGTGTACATGTGCCCTTTCACAATTTTTATGGGACACCTTAGAAAATAACACAGAGAGATGGAGAAATATATTTGATTGATTTTCATTGTACAGAATTCACCCATTTATATAAGGGAATGAGCAAATATAATAGAATATAATAATACATGAATCTCTACAAAATAGGAAACTACCAGATCAAATAAATACATAATAATATTATAACAATATAATATTAACCATATTAAATCATATCTTCACATCCCCTCAAACGAGAAGGGAGTTCAACGACACCGAGTTTGGACCGAAGATAGGCAAACTGAGTATGAGAAAGAGACTTAGTCAGACAGTCCGCCGGTTGATCAGGTGATGGAATGTAACGAACCTCCAACCGCCGATGCAAGATGTGATCCCGAATGAAGTGAACATCAATCTCTATATGCTTAGTGCGAGCATGGAACACCGGATTAGCTGCCAATGACCCTGCACTGATGTTATCGCACCACAACACAGGTGAAGACGAGAGGGAGACACCCAACTCATTCAACAGTTGTCGAAGCCAAAGGATCTCAGCAGTAGCGTGAGCAAGGGCACGATACTCAGACTATGTGCTAGAACGAGCCACTGCAGTTTATTTCTTGGATGACCAAGAGACAAGAGAATTCCCAAAATAGATACAGTATGCAGCAACAGACCGTCGATCATCGAGGTTAGCTCCCCAATCAGCATCAGAAAAGGCAGATAAAGTCCAATCGTCAAGAGGTTGCAAAAGAAGGCCGAGATGCTTAGTGCCAGAGAGATAATGCAAGACGCGCTTCACAGCCTGCCAATGTTTATCAGTCGGACTTTTCAGGAACTGACTCAAGTGATTCACAATATAGGCAATGTCCGGGCGAGTATTAGTCAGATACTGAAGAGCACCAATAGTGCTGCGATATATAAAGGGATCATCAAGGGGAGTACCGTCAGACAGAGAGAGGGACTTGCCAGTTACAGACGGGGACAGAGCCGGATTAGCATTGGTCAGACCAAGGCGAAGCAATAAGTCATCAATATACTTAGTTTGAGTAAGCAGCATGCCAGTTTGCAGGTTGGAA